>PVJH01004851.1:0-119811 GCA_004026705.1 Nesogale talazaci | reverse complement strand
AGGGTACAAATCTAGGAATGCCATGCTTCTTAAACACTTTTCACCCGGTGTTTCGTGGGTCAGCCACCTACCACCATTCAGCCTTAAGACGTTGGTCCCACATCCAGCACCTTGGCTACTGGCGTGTTCCTTTGTTAGAAACAGCGGTTCTCAACCTTGCCAAGGCGGCCACCCTTTCATGCTGCTCCTCCCCCACTCCCACCACCATAAAGTTATTTTCTTTTTTTTTTTGTTTTTGGGCATCACTGCTCTCCGGTGGTGGGAGTAGGAGGCCCAGCCCCGCTGCTGGAATTGAACCTCCGTCCCAGTGGGCCGCAGTCCCGCGCACAACCACTACGCCACCGGAGCTCAGCCCCATAAAGTTATTTTCGTTGCTACTTCATAACCATCATTTTGCTACTGTTATGAATCGGGCGACCTCGGCGAAAGGGTCTTTCGACCCCCAAAGGGGTCACAACCCACAGGTTGGGAACTCTGATCGGCTAGGTCAGGTCCCACTTGCCATCCACTTTCTAGCTTCCAAAACTTCATTGCTATTGCCTTCTCCTCTTGTTCCTGGATAACTTGTGGAATTAGCATTTTGAAAGTCTCTTTTGTATTATAGTTTTTGGGGGATTTAAGATTAGATCCATGTGTTCTTGCTTCCTTCTTAACTTAATACAGATATTCTGCTCTTAGCACATGTGGACAGAGGGATTCACACAGATCACCCACATTGGTGATAACACAAAGAATTTTTTGCTCTATGGTTATTATTATTATTTTTCTTTCTTTTTCAGGGGGGTGGGGTAGCAGTGGCAAGAAATATTGAAGATGGGACTTTCTGAACTCACCAATCTAAGCTGTATTAGTAGTAGCTGGCATTACTGAGCACTTTTTAATGTATCAGACACTGCTCTGTATCCATATGCATTATCTAAATTAATCTTCATAGTAACTCAATTGTTACCTCCATGTTAGCTGTGAAGAAACTAATACCCAGAGAGGAAAAGTGACTTGCCTGAGGTCATACAGCTTGTCCATCATGGAACAGGAGTTTGAACCTAAGCATTCTGCTGCCAGAGCTTATTTTCTTGATCACTATCACTGTACTGCTAAACAATAGATATAAATTGGTAGTGACTTTTGTGTGTCCAGTTTCATTTACCATCTACACCCTTCAATGCAGAGCACGTTCTAAAGATATGAACATATTCAGGGCATCTTTTTGTGTACTTGCGTCTTTTATACATTTTGAACTGACAAGGTTTTTCCAAGAGACCAAATTAAAGCCTGATGCAATCAATGAATGGATTGCCATAAGAGTTGTAAGAACCCCCAAGAAAATGATCTTTTAATTTTTAAAAATCCAGCAAAAAATGAGACAAAATTAATAGTCAATCTAAGCTGTATTAATAGTATACAGCTGAGCCCTGGTGGCGCAGTGGTTGTGTGCGGGACTGCGGCCTACAGGGTTGACAGTTCAAATCCAGCAGCAGCTCTCCAGGAGCAAGGCTGGGCTTCCTACTCCCACCAGGGCAATGATGCGAAGGAAAAAAATAGTATGCAGCTCTGTGTGATTCAAGGCAAAAGCTGTGTGAACTAGTGCTGCCATTTTTAAGCCTCCAGAGCCTCTCTCATCATATTCTCTTTGAGTCATTAAATGGTGTCCTAATAGCCTTTAAGTGTTTATATAATTTTCCAGGGTGAGGAAATTATTCCTTATGTGGGAACTAGACCTGGAACCCTGGGGAGAATATTTAAGACGCTTCTTGAAATTAGAAATTAAAATACATCACACTAAGTATCATCTTCTTGGAATTAATTTCCAGCCTTCAAAATACCTATCTTTCCCTTCCTCCTATGATAAAAGAAACATTAGATACCTTACTGAGAAACTGGAAAGATCAAAGGCTGCACATAAATATTTGGAGAAAAGGCATACTATGAGTCAGGAGGCAAATCTTCTATTTTCTAGACAGCTCTGACTCTTACCTTTGCTGGGGAAATCCATCCATATCAACAATGTCATCATTTTCACAAAGGCTGGATAGCTGTGTGGGTGCTAATGGCATCAGAGAAGACAGCGGTACAAAGGAAATGCATCCCACACTAGACAGGACATTCCCAAACAGGAAGAGCAGTTCTCTTCCTCACTAGAATTGCTTCATTGACTAAGGGAAAGATGAGATAATAGAAATCTCCCTAAAACACCAAAGCCCGACAAAAGCAGGATACAAAACATGGTGAGTCGAGTGTAAATCACTGGGCTATCTCTGGGACAGGTCTCCTCTTCCCAAAACTCAGCTCCAGGAAATAAAGGGGGAGCAGAGACCAAAAAGGGAGTGAAACTTGCTATGAGCTCACCTGAAACCTCATAATAAAGTAGGGATATTTTGTGTACTGCATATACTTTCCTCCAAGAGACTGAAAGAGTCCTTCAGTCCTCAGGTAGATCGAAACCTACCGTGCACAAATTGCATGGTCCTAGAGGGGGAAGCAGGACTCTGGTTCCATGTCAGGGGCTGCTCTCTAGAACTAGACCATCAAACTTCCGCAGCCAACAGTCTTGCACCCCACCTGACACCACTTCCTTCTTTCACCTCTCCCCAATCTCTGCTCTGAATCCAAACCATTTTCTGACCTTATCTCCCAGCTCTCCTGTTTTCATCAAGTGTTAATCCATCTCTTACCTGGCATATAACTCTTGAACAGTTCCAGCTAGGAGATGTTAATCTTTCTTCAAATAAATTATCGTGCTTCCATTCCGCCTCCTCCCTCCCTCCAAGTAACAACAGCTATCAGAGTAGGACTGAGCCAGGCAAGTGAGAGCAGACTCGAGGGTGTGAAACCAGATGCCCTCGGCCACAGCTTGGTGGGCTTCCTGGACTCCGTGGTGATCTTGTCAGTGTACACAGGAAAGTGGTGACTAGAGCAGTCACTTGAGTACTATCTCTGGGACAGGTGTCCTCTTCCCACAACTTAGCTCAAGGGAATAAGGGGGGAGCAGAGACCAAAAAGAGGTTGAAATTGACTATGAGCTCACCTGCAGGGGCTAATAGTGGGGAACACGGCCGCCCCAGTGCCAGCTCTGCTTGTTTTTGTTTTGTTTTCCTGCTGTAACTGTAAAGAGCACAATACATCATTTCTGAGCAGTGTGTTGTGAGCTTCTGAGTATTTGAACATTGCCATCAGGCACTGAGTTTGACCCTGAAGTGGTTTTAGTGTGTGGGAAATAATTATCTGAATTAATGCATGCATATGAAAGAAGATCTGTAGGAATTTTATTTACTTTTTTTGTCTGCCTCTGATGGACCTCCAACATATCCTGAAATCCAGCCACACTGAAATAGGAAACCCCCCTCACCCCGTGCCATCCCAGGTCAAGCCCCATCTTTAGACAATGTTGTAAAGAAAAAAGAGAGAGAGAGAGAGAGAGAGAGAGAGAGAGAGAGAATGCTGTCTTTAGTGAGGCAACAGCATAACAGTGAAGGTGCATATTTCCTTGGCTTTTCTCTCCCAAACAACTCCATGATGGGCATTAAAAATGCTTTTCCCCCCCTAAATTTTACTTAGGTTGTTGTTGGTGTAGAGATTTTGTGCACAGCAAAGCATAAACCAATGCAGTAGTTTCTACATGTACAATTTAGTAGCGTTGATTATCATTTTTAAGTTGTGCAATCATTCACACCCTGTTTTTCTGAATTCTTCCTTCTTACCATAAACTCACTGCCCTCAAAGCTTCTTATCTAATCTTTCAAGTTGCTGTTGGCAGTTAGATCGCATAGCGATAGTTCTTAAAGGAGCACAATGCTCAAACATTTTTTCACTAGTTAAGCTAAATGACTTTTTTGTTTTAAAAAAGATTCCAGGGGGGCTGAGCCCTGGTGGCAGAGTGGTTGTGCGCGGGACTGCGGCCCACGGGCTTGGCGCTTCAAATCCAGCAGCAGCTCTCCAGGAGCAAAGCTGGGCCTCTCATTCCCACCAGAGGGCAGTGATTGCCTGCCTCCCCAAAAAAAAGATTTCAGGGGATAAATTTTAGTTTGTATTAAAGATTATCTCAGGGCAATAGTTTCCCACCCCCTCCCCCATGACTCCAGAAAATCTACAATCTGACAATTTGGAATGATATTTTGTATTTCTTTCCTTTTAAACACAATTCTTCTGTGGAATCTTTGATGAAGATGTTCAGTAATCGTTGCTGGACACAATTCAGTTCTTCTGGTCTAATGGCAAAGGAGGGAGCTAGTGATTCATGAAGGCAGCTAGCTAAGGTGACCCAGACGTCCCACTTTTTAACAATTTAACAACATCCCAGAATTTTAAATTTAGAATAAATTTAACATCCCGGCATTTTAAAATTAAAATAAATATATTGCAATACTATCTTTGCATTCTATGAAAATTTTTGTTGCTCCACATAGATCAAATTTTTAATCAAGAGCACCCACCCCCACCCCACCCCCCGGTCAATGGTGTCACGCTTAAAATCTGGCCACTTTAAGCTAGATACACGGTCCGTATCATTTTATTCCTGACACTCTTCTCTTGCTCCAGGTGAAGAGAGGCTAAGTATGCCTTGGATAGCCACTTGTAAGCATTTAAAACTCCAGATGAACTAGGAGGGAGAGCAGGAACATGTAAAGCGTATTGCGAGGTCAGTTAAGTAGCATGCCCCATGAAGTCATGGCCCTAAACCTCCAAGCCAAGGAGCCAGTCCTGTGAGGTTTGGACTTCTTTATAAGCAACCTCAGCAGCAGCTACTCTGTTATTGTTGTAAACAGCTCTGTGCCACAGCTCCCACCAATTCAGCTTTTTACAGGCGTATGTTTATTGGCATAGATTACAACAATTGGTTCTGAAACCCTACTCTTAATCAATGCCTTTTTTCATCACCGTGACCCACCTTTTTCTCCCTCCCACTCACCCCAATGATCATAAATAAACTTTGATGTACGTACATTTGCCCTTTTCTTGTCTTTTTAAATACAGGAAACACGTCTATATATTACAATCATACAATAGTTGTCCTTTTATGGTGGGTTTATGCTGCTCACATGATGCCTTTAAGCTCGATTCACACTGTAACATAGCTTCCACCACATGGGTAGTAACGCGCTGGATGGAAGTGCTACATCTTGGTTCTCCATGCGTCTGTTGTAGGCGTTTGTTTGCGTCTCAGTGCTGCTGAGTGAGCACTGATGTGCAGCTCTCTTCCAGCAACTGTTTGCAGATCTGACGAGAAATAGATTTGCTGGGTTGTAGCGTAGTTCTGTTTTAAGATTTTTGTGGGGACATTACTGCCCTCTGGTGGCGGGAGGAGGAGGCCCAGCCTTTGCTCCTGTGGAGCTGCTCCTGGAATTGAACCTCCATCCCAGTGGGCTGCAGTCCCGTGCACAACCACTGCGCCACCGGGGCTCAGCCCGTTTTAAGATTTTTTAGGGGGAACCACCATAGTTTTTCCATCGTGACTGTACCATTTTTATTTTTCCATTAGCAATGGATTAGGGTTCCAGCAGCCTACATGCTAGCCAGGATTTGTTGTTTTGTGTTTTTGTTATTTGTTCTAGTGGCAGTGAAGTAGTGAATCACTGTGATTTCGATTTGCATGCTTGCCTAAAATTTAAATGTCCTTTTGATGAACTGTCTATTCAAGTTCTTTGCTAGTTTTATGGTTGCATTATTTGTCTTTTTGTTGTTAAATTTTGAAGACACATATAGTTTCTTGTTGGCTAAATGGTTCCTGAAGATATTTTCCCAATTGGCGAGATTTCCACGTTTTCGTTAAAGCCTTTCTATGAGGTCTCGTGTTTATTTTCAGTAGCTCTGGTGGTGCAGTGTATTACACTTGGGGCAGCCAACCAGGAGGTCAGCAGTTTGAAACCACCAGCTATTCTGAGAAAAAAAGAAGAGGCTCTCCACTTCTTTAAAGGGTTATGCTATCACAAACCCACAGGGACAGTTCTACTCAGTCCTGTAGGGTCATTATAAGTTGGAATTGCCTCCAATGGCAGTGAGCTGGGGGTACTTATTTGCTGTTTGTGCTTTTATTAAATGTTAAGAAGGCCTGAGCCCCGGTGGCGTAGTGGTTGTGCGCGGGACTGCGGCCCACTGGGATGGAAGGTCAATTCCAGCAGTGGGGCTGGGCCTCCTACTCCCACCACCGGAGAGCAGTGATGCGCCCCCCCCCCAAAAAAAATGTTAAGAGGTGTAAGGAACTAGTCATTGTCTACACTGGCCATCTCTCCAGTTGCTTTCTCTTATTCTGTAGTCAGGGTGCTAAACACTTTTTCATCTCACCGGGGTGCCCACTGCTGCAGCCTCTGCAAATCCTTGGCCTCTAGCCACCCCTCCCACTCCCACTCCAGCCAGCTGTATCTGGTCAGTACCAGTGCCCTCAAGCTGCCTACTCCACCCCCTTCACCATCACTTTGCCAATGACTCTCCACCTGTTGCACACAGGAAATGGGAGTTATCAAAGGGAATGGCTTCACATTTCTGTATACACATACATGTTGGGGTTAGGCACCCCACTGAGCTGGTTCTGATTCGTAGAGCCCAGCAGAATGAAGTACTGCCCTGGCTTGCACAGTCTCTGCAATCGCTGCTCTGCTTGAACCCATAGCTACAGCCACTGTGTCAGTCCTTGTCATTGAAAGAGGGAACTCTGTTATGCTGACCCTCCACTTTTACCAAACACGGTGTCCTTCCCCAGGGACTGCTCACTCTCAACAAGTCCACAATACAATGGAGAAGTTCCACCATCTTTTTTTTTTTTTCAAGGACCATTCTTCCAAGACAGATATGTTCATTCTTTTGATATTCCGTGGTATATTCCATGTTCTTCTATATTTCTTGTTCATTGTCCAGCTTTCATATGCCTTGGGCCAACTGAGAGCACCATGACTGATGTCGGGCACATCTTAATGTCAGAGTGACATCTATGCTTTTATTTATTTCTAACACTTCAAAGAGGTCTTTTGTTTGTTACATCTACTCTACAGTTATCAACTATCTCCTGATGTGATATTTTCATATCTAACAGGAAAAAAAGGTCTATCCAACTCATTTGCCATTGAGGAGGGGGTTGGGAGAGGGAGGAAGCCCCCACCAGCAGGGGTCCGGTGGAAGAGCTGGGCTGGTGTCGTGGGCCCGTCTCCAGGTTGGCAGTTTCTGAAGGGGGAGGCGTCAGGGTCCCTTAGAAAACTTGCATTGTTGCTAGGTGATGGTGAGTCCTTCCTTCTTTGGAGGTGGTGGGCAACCCCTGACCACTGCTACACCCCCTAACCCCCCCAACCCCGTTCCTGTGGTGGTGAAGGTCAGAGTCTCTGGTGCCTAAAGAGTAGTAGGCCTAGGAAACCCCCTCACCTAAAGGGGGGGGGGGCAGGCCATGTGCATAATATCAATTCCCTCCTAGGATGTGGTTCTTAGAGCCTAGCCATATCTGTAGGTGAGGAATGAGGGTATATCATTTCGTTTCTTGACTGCGCAAGCTTCCTGTTCAGCCTTTTCCAGGGCCACTGTACCAGTAATCCTGTTCTTGTTGCCCACAGAAAATAGACGCCATCCGCCATCAAGGGGCGTGGCTCACTTATCCATAGATTGTACCCTCAGATACACACACCCACAAACCCCGAACTATCAAATAGATGCTCCTTTCTGCGGTTGAATTCAGTCTTATCTGTGTACCATCTCAGGGTAAGACATGCTGTCTCCATCTTTCCTAGGTTCTGGCTCCTCTTCCCTTCTCAGGGACCTTGCTTCCACAATTAAACCTTTTATAACTGTAGCTATGGCTTCCATCCTGCCATGGGCCTTTCTTGCCACAGAATATATCTCAAAATACAAATATACTCAAGTCGCGTATTTTAAAAAAATCTGCCTTCCTCAGAGAAGCTTCTAGGAGGTTGAGGAGGTCATGAAGGAATAGACCCTCACTGTGTCTGCACTGGGGAGCTGGATTGCTGTGGACTAAGCTAGATGGGGTCAGGTGGGGTCAGAGCTCAGTGAACTGCAGCATCATACAGAGTTTGGGGAACCAACTGAAACTTTAATCTCCCCCCTCCCCCCACATACAAAGTGAGTTTTCTCTCCTCCAGGTTGAAGGCTGCATTTTCCCTACATGATATTTCATTAGCACCAATGCTCTGCCCTCTCCCTTCTTGAAATGTTCCATGTAGGGGCTCTCTCGAGATCGTTGGATTATTGGCTCCTGATTTTCTTTTATCACTCCGGCCATTCCTCTGTCTCCTTGAGAGACTGTATTAAAAGTTACCATACTCTTTAAATGAAAACATTCCTGAGGATTCATTCACAGCTAAGTCTCTGTCCTTTCCTGGGCATCCCATCTATTCTATGGCTCCTGTCATCATGGGTTCCCTGCTGGTTTGTGTTTCTCTCTCTCTCTCTCTCTCCTTAAATTGGTAGAGCCACATAAATGACAGCCTGCGGGAAAGAGGCCCCCCCTTTCCTAGACTCTGTCTTGGCACCATCATCTGGGCAGTTGTCCAAATCTTGCTGCATTTATAACTCCCTTCCCTTCCCACATCCATTCAGTGACCTGGCCTGGTCCAGTTCTGGCCTGGTTCTGCTGTACTAACCCTCCAGGACTTACTGCCATGGCCTCAGTTCTCGCGATCTCTTGCCAGAATTACTGCAGAAGCCTTCCAGTTGATCTCCTTACTGTCTAGCATTCTTGCAACCCACAGTTTTGATTTCTTCTTTTTTTTTTTTTTTACAGTTTTATTGGTACATAGTTTGCCTGGCACACAACTCAATAATTCAATTGTTCAATTATATCAGGGAGAATTGCACCATCATTACCATATCAATTTTAGAACATCTCTCCTCACCCCCACAGTTAAATTGTCTGTAAAATGAGTTGTGCAGTCAGTTCTAGTGCTCTCTCCTCCCGCCCCCCACTTTCATCTTGTATTCTTGAAATCCCCTTTCCCTCCCTGCCACCCACTCCTGCCTCCCCTGTATCAGTGATTGTCACTGTGCATCTGCTCCTCTTGTGCATCACAGCACAGTTTTGATTTCTCTGGTCATCGGGACACTTTCCTGCTTTAACTATTTGTTTTCTCCCTCTGCGTTCAGATGGGAAGAGAACCTTCATTGTGGTTTCCAGGGACCCCTTGCAGCTGACCCCTGCATTATTGTATCTTTTTTTGGGGGGGGGGCATTCTCTTTCTCTCCCCCTCTCCTGCAGAGCCAGGTTTGACAGCTTATCGTCACACCCATTCAGTGTGCTAATAAAGAGCTCCCCCACTTCAACAGGCTGCACCTTGTCTTTGGAAACTCCCATGCCTTGTCTGCATCCTTCACTGCCAAACCCCAGTCAGGCTCCTCACCCCACAACGATTTGGGAGCACCCTCTGCACTCCCTCTTCGCACCCTTTAGCTGGCATTAGAATCATTTGACTGAAAACTCCTGGAGAGGTCTTTATATCTCTATCCCCAATAGCCTTGCCCAGTAACTGATATCAAAGGTGTTCAGTAAATGTTTGTTTAATCAATGGACCGTTTCACTTTACCAGAGTTGTGATTTGAAACATGTACACAAATATGAGCAGGGGCTTTCAAAGGTCCATGGAAAAATTCTATTATCGTCTAATCCATTTTTTCTATGAACTTTTTGAAACCCTCTTATACATACCTACATGCATGTATGCACAATTTATGCACACATGCATACATATATGCACAATTGATGCCTATATATACACACACCATCAAAGCTCAAATTTGAATGTAAACAAGTCTCTAGAACATTGAGTCTAGATTCACCTGCTTATGTAAGGAAACGGGGGATTAGAGAACATGTTACATGGTGCCTAAGGATGCACTCCACAAAACTGAGAATGTAACCCCACCCCTTTGCCCCAATTCTTTAGCTGCAAAGAAAAGGAACTGGAGGAAGAGATTGTGGGGAAAATATCTTAAATAGGTCTGAGCCCCGGTGGCGTAGTGGTTGTGCGCGGAACTGCGGCCCACTGGGATGGAGGTTCAATTCCAGGAGCAGCTCCACAGGAGCAAAGGCTGGGCCTGCTATTCCCAGTGATGCCCAGTAAAACAAAACAAAACAAAATCTTAAATATATCAAGCAATTATGTGGAACTTGTTTAAGATAGTAATATTAAAAATTAACCAAAAGATTCTAAGACCTAGGGAAATACAAATTTGAGCACCAATTATTTGACATTAAGGAATTATTGTTAATTTTTAAAGATGTAGTAGTGTGCTTATTCTTTTTCAAGAGTCCTTATATTTTAGAAATACATACTGAACTAGTTACAGATGCGATTATATGTTGTCTTAGATTTGTTTCATAATTTGGGAGCGGGAAGTGAGTGAAAATGTACGAAATCAAATTGGCCACAAGCCAAAGCCAAATCCACTGCCATTGAGTCAGTTGTGACTGCGGCCGTATCCTCCCGCAGACTAGCCTCTGGGTGTTGGATCCTGACCCAGCAGCACCGCCAGGACGCCTCAGGCTGGCGTGATGAGAGCATGGTGGTTTATTAGGCCGGCTTCTATTTTGCATCCCATTTTCCCATGAACTTTTTGAAGCCTTCTCGCAGATGAGCTATGTTGGTAATGGTCACCTTGACCCTGGACCGGCATAGAGTTTTAATTTCTGTGGCCCTCACATCCAAAGGCTTTAGAGTTTTTGAAGGTCTTCAGTGCCTACAACCCAGGAAATGCCAGAAAATGCAGGGGGTGGGGGGTGGGAGTATGTGTAAAGAAGTAAAAATAGGGAAAGGAAGTTACATTTGCTGTTTGGCATTGCTCAGAAAAGCTCTTGCTCTTAGCGGCTTCAGCCACCTCCCCGCAGCTTTCCTGCTTCCTGAACATCATTCCACATACTTATTTCTTACCCAGGTAGCCTGCCAGCCATCTGTTACCCTGAACACTTTTATACCCAAAGGAAGTGTATCACTGGCGAGTGGGGAGGGAGCCTTTTCTGTTCCTGCAGCAGCTAAATTAAGTGGAACCAAACCAGGATATGGTTGTGCCAAAAATTAACCTGAGATTTAGTCTCACTCTTCTGGAATTGGGGTCAAAAAGTGGAAAGATTTCTTTTAGAAACCTTAAGAGAAACAGGGGTAGATAGAAAATGAAATTTTAGTCCAGAAAATACTTAGAACAGGCAAGTGTAATGGGAAAGGAGAAGTATTTAAAAGAGAAATGATTTTATAGAAAGTAAAAGTGGAAAGCAGGGACTATGAAAAACAAAATGTTAAGGGCTGAGCCCCGGTGGCGTAGTGGTTGTGCGCGGGACTGCGGCCCACTGGGACGGAGGTTCAATTCCAGCAGTGGGGCTGGGCCTCCTACTCCCACCACCGGAGAGCCGTGATGCCCCAAAAAACAAAAAACAAACAAACAAAAAAACCCAAAATGCTCAAATAAGGAGAAGAAGAAAAAAGGCTTAAAAGAGTTCCAAGACGATGGGTTTGGAATGGAAACATTTCGTGACTGCCCACTGAGTGGTTGGGCTCTTGCTCCTTGTTTTTGCTAGTGGGCCCAGGGAAGGTCCCCCCTTCCTTCTGGGACAGCGAGATCCCAGCTAACATTGATGTCTTGGCAGACAGGAGACACCGTTAGTTCCAGAATCAACTTGGAATGTTAGATATGCCCTAGAATGAGCTATCCTATTGGTTGTTTCTCTGCTGTGTGAGATGTAGACCTCCCAGGCAAGCCTAGCACTGTCCCTGCTACATCTGCGTTCAGGGTGAGAAGAGCCCAAAGTGGATCTAGTGTCTCTATTCAGGATTGCTCTGAAGTTACGGAAACTCTGGGCTCTCACTGGGCCAACCCTGTTTCCTGCGTATCGTCGCAAGGGGAGGCATAGAGACCATTCTGAATGCTTTGGATTCAGATGTCTTCTCTAGAACAGGCAATTGTTATTTAGGGAATTGTTGTTGTCTTCCCTTTTTTTTTTTTTTTTGATTGCTTAGTTTTAATTTTGAGATACTTATAGTTTTATGTAGAATTATAAGAAATAGGGCTGAGCCCCGGTGGCGTAGTGGTTGTGCGCGGGACTGCGGCCCACTGGGATGGAGGTTCAATTCCAGCTCCACAGGAGCAAAGGCTGGGCCTCCTACTCCCACCACCAGGGCAGTGATGTCTAAATAAAAAAAAAAGAAAGAAAGAAATAACAGAGGGAGATCCTGTGTACCCTTATCCAGTGTTCCCCATTGCTAACACCTTGCGAAACAGTCCCACATAGTAGAGTATCACAGTCATTGACGGTGACGCTGTGAAGAGTTGGCGCGCTCTGTCATGACTGGCTGCTTTCATAACTACATCCTCTCCCTCCGGCTGGCCCGCTCCTCAGGCCCTGGCAACCGCCGGTTTGCTTTCTCTGTCCCTAATATTGTCATCTACAGAATGTTACCCAAAGTGAATCAGACACTGTACAACCCTCGGTCTTTGGCTTTTTTTCACTCATTAATAAACTTTGATCTCCGTGGGTTTGCCTATTCCAGATTTTTCCTAGATGTGGGATTATATAATATCTGTTCATTTGTGTCTGTTTTATTCTGCTCAGCATAATGGTGTGAAAGTCCGTCCATGTTGCAGCCTGCATCAGGACTTCACATATTCAGCTGTAAACCCAAAGCAAACTTGCTGCCCCTGAGTCGAGTCTAACTATACTGACTCCAGAAGACAGAGCAGAGCTGCGCCTGTGGGTTTCTGAGGTAATGACTCTTTACGGGAGTAAAAAGTCTCATTTTTCTCCTGAGGAGTGGCTGGTAGTTTTGAACTGCTGATCTTGTAGTTATCAACCCAACTCTTAACCCACTATGTCCCCCAAGGCTCCTGTTTTTGTTTTGGCATCACTGTCCTCTGGTGGGAGTCCCAGGGCTCCTGTTATATGAGGAACCACCAAACCACTGCCCAGAGCAGCTGTACTATTTTACATTTTGACCAGCAATATATAAGTGACCCGGTATCTGCATCCTCACCAGCATTGGGTGTTATAGCTCTTTGTTATTTTCGCCGTTCTAATAAGTATAAAGTGACGACTCATTGGATTATAATGTGCATTTCCCTAAAACGACTGATGGTCGCTCTCTTGCCATGGGGTGTTCACCATCTGTCTGTCTGTCTTTGGTGAATGGTCTTTTGATCATGCCCTAATTAGAGTGTTTGCTCTTTGTGTGGGGATTCTTTCCTGAGGCTCCCCCCTCTTGTTTTACATTTGTTTCAAGTATGTTCATAATTGCTCTTTGAAGCACTTCATCATACCGGCTTCAAATATTTGTCAGGTAGCTTTAGATATTCTGGCATTTCCTGAATCTAATTATAAGGGCTGCTTTTCAGTTAAAATCTGGGCATTTTCATATTTTGATTTGAGAGTCTGGATCTTGTTTCAACCATCTATTGTAACGGGTTTTTCCTGATAGTGTTCAGGGTGAAGGGGTGAAGGGGCACCCCCTCGTTATTGGCAGGTTGGGGCAGAAGCCAGGTTTCCCATTCAGCGTCCACTGACACCTGAAGGGCGTACTCCTTCCTATTGCCGAGGAAGAGTTCGAGAGTCCTGCTCTTCATGTAGGCTCTGCCGAGAGTGCAGTTGGGGTGTCCTGGCTATTTATTGCTAGGTGATGGTAAAAGCCCCGACTCTAGGTTTTCCCTGACTCTTCTCTAGCAGAGAGTTTGGGGTGGGGGGGGGGGCACATTGCTGCTGCCAGGGACAGAGGAAATCAAGTCTCCCACTTGTTGTCCATTGATAACAGGGTAGGCAGGTGGCATACTCGTTCTCTGATCGTGGTGTTAGAGACTATGAGAAAGTTCATGGGAAAAAATGGAATTAAACAGTAAACATATAGGGGCTGAGCCCCGGTGGCATAGTGGTTGTGTGCAGGACTGCTGCCCACTAGGTTGGTGGTTCAAATCCAGCAGCAGCTCTCCAGGAGCAAGGCTGGGCTTCCTACTCCCACCAGAGGGCAGTGATGCTAAAAAAAAAAACCCCAAAACAGTAAACATATAAAAATATACTTTATTTCTTAATATAGCCCCACCAAGGTCAGGACACTTTTAAAAGTGATACAAGCTGTTTAGTCTATGCCTAAGGAGCTAGACATCCTGGGAATTTAACCCTGTCATTGCTCAGGGATTTTCGAATGCTGGCTTCTTCAGCTCTGAGTTGGGGGGGGGGGGGGATACCCAAGGAAAGTACTACCATATATATGTCATTCCTTGTGTTCCAGGGCACATAAGCATCTGTCTTAGACACTCTGCCTTTCAGTTTTCCTATGTTGGCTTGGTATATAATCTTTAGGGCTCCTAGCAGTACATTAGTGGAAGGCACAGCAGCGAGTACCTCTCCATTTTCTTAGAAGTAGAAGTTCTTCCTCAGTCTCATTTTTTTTAATGTAACATAAAAATAGGATGATTTTTTCCCCTATTTCTTTACCATTCGGGTATCCTGCAACTTTGAAACCCATTGGATCTAGCCTTGAACATCAGCCTAAAGGAAGTGGGCTCAGAGCAGGGGCTATCAAGCATTTCTATACATCCCTCTCTTTCTTAGAACCCAAACCAAACCAAACTCGCTGTCATCAAGTTGATGGCGACTCACAGGGAAGATAGGACTCACTGCCCTGTGAGTCTCTGTAACTGTTTATAGGAGTGGAAGGTCCATCGTTCTCCCGTGGAGAAGCTGATGGTTTCAAACCTCCGACCTCCAGGGTCCCTGTCCAAGCACAACCAGGATCTTTTCTTGTTTCCAAGGGGGTGCTGCTAGTGGAGACTCTCAGCCACAAGATGGTGCTCTTGAGTAGCTCAAGCCAGGTTTTTCTCCTTTTCCTGGACTCCCTTCTTCTGAAGAGCAGTGGTCCCTCCCTACCGAAACAAGATCAGGGTCTAGCCGTGAAGAGCCAATTCTGTTTTCCTGTAAGCATTGCATAGAAACGTAAGCAGTCAGCATCAAATCAGTGGCTTTGTTCTTTTTGCATTTTTACATTAGCTTTCTAGGAATTGTTTTAAAAATAAAAGGTGTAAAGGTCATTTAAGTGAATAAGTCAGTTGCTATTTTGAGGCTGTATCTGGGAATATTGAAAATCATCAGAAATCTCAGCATAGCTTTAAAGCAGCAATACTAGAAGTACATTCCCTGGGAGATGTCTTCTGAGGTGGTTGTGAAATTGGAATAAACTGAATGTGGGTGTTTTCCTTTAATTACCAACCCAACTTTAAAGAAATACCTTATAAAATGATAAGGAATGCAAAGACAGAAGTACATATTAACAATCTAGGTGGTGAGCTATTGGTGGTTCCTTTCATATGCTAGTCCATATTTTCCAAGTTTTCAATCATCAACCTTTATGATGAATAAAAATGAAATTGGGAATATTCTGCAGCTAATCATGAAATGTTTTATTCATCATCCAATAAGTGTAGAGCCAGCGTATGTATTTTCCTAGACTCGACAGGTAGGGAAAAATTATTTTGGCAGTAAGGACAAAGAGAGTATCTTTGCAAGCTTTGTTGATTGTGATTTCTTTTTTTTTTTTTAATTTTTTTAAAATTTATTTTAGGCATCACTGCCCTCAGGTGGTGGGAGTAGGAGGCCCAGCCTTTGCTCCTGGGAGCTGGAATTGAACCTCCGTCCCAGTGGGCCGCAGTCCCACGCACAACCACTACGCCACCAGGGCTCAGCCTGGTTGTGATTTCTATCCCATGCTTTTTTGCACCTAAATCCACTGTTTTAATTCTAGAACTAATAATAAAATATTGGGCTGAGCCCCGGTGGCGTAGTGGTTGTGCGCGGGACTGCGGCCCACTGGGATGGAGGTTCAATTCCAGCAGTGGGGCTGGGCCTCCTACTTCCACCACCGGAGAGCAGTGATGCCCCCGAAAAAATATATATATATTAGTGCTCAAGCCAGTTACTACTTACTAACATAATAAGAATAGTAATGTAACAGGATGGAAATAAAATATAAACAAATCAAAAGCATTAAGCAATACTTCTTAGAATTCTACCCATTTCCAAAAAATCAGTTCTAACTTTTAGCAACTTAAGGTCAGAGTAGTAGAACTGCTCCATGGTCATCTTATGATGGGGCTTCCAAGACTGTGAATCTTTATAGGAGAAGAGGACAGCGTCTTTTTCCGTTGAAGCAGCTGGTAGGCTTGAACTTCGAAACTTTTGATTAGCGCCCAATGCTTAACCCATTGAGTCACCAAATAAGGCCTGGCTAATTCATTCCTGGATTGTCAGAGAATACATATCTGTTGAACAGAACAGAACGGGCCGCAGTCCCGCGCACAACCACTATGCCACCGGGGCTCAGCCCAATATTTTATTATTAGTTCTAGAATTAAAACAGTGGATTTAGGTGCAAAAAAGCATGGGATATTTTATAGGTGAACGAATAAATGGATGAAGTTTTATTGACTAAGGCACTTGGATTAATATCCTGAAATTTTGCAGGGCACGAAATAGTGAGGAGAGGCTATAATAAAATCAGTATCTTTTTTCAACAGACACACACGAAAATAAAAAATTTGCCAACTTTCAACTCGTGATCTAGGGGGGTCCAGGAATTTGTATAACTTCAAGAACTTCTTTATTTCTGATACATTCATGTTGATGTCAGGTGCCATTGAGTTCGCTCCAGACCACGCACTGCCCGGTCCTGCACCCTCCCCACAGGGGTCCTGTGTTTGATTCCATTGTTGCAGCCATGGTGTCAATCCGTTTTATTGGGGGCCTTCCTCTCTGTCCCTGCCCCTCTACCTCACCAAGCACGGTACCCTTCTCCAGGGACAAAATGTAGGTCAAATGCGTGGGAAGAAGTCTCAGCGTTTTGCCTCTGAGGAGCATTCTGGCTGTGCTCCTTCCAAGAAAATTTTGTCCTTATGATAGTTCATGGTACTTAGATTATTCTTCTAACTCTAGGTCTTGGCTCATGTCATGATAATACTTTGTCTTCTGGAGTTGCCCTTGGGAATTTTCCATCCAGCTCTTTGCCGTCATCATTTCTTCCACATGGCTTAGGCACTCTCTCACTAAGAAGGCATTTCAGAGTCTCTGTTGACATCCACATGGACCGTTGCTTTCATTCTGGTCTTTTTAATGATCTTTGCCTTCTTCACAAGTGACGTTCTTGATGTCATTCCACAGCACAGCAGGTCTGCTGTCCTTCGTGCTCAATGTAGAAAATCTGTCCTTTTCTTTTAGATGAGAGAGACACAAGTCCTTTTTTGACTCATGCACTTGTTTTCTCTTTCTTCCTCTTCAACCTGAACTTACAGTTGAGCGATTGAGTCTGCTCCACAGTTGGCCCGGCCTGATTTTAACTGCTGATACTGAGCTTCTCCATCGTCTTTCCCATAGAAGTAGTCAGTTTGATTTCTATGGATTCTCTCTGGAGAAGTCCATGTGTGTAGTCACCTTTTGTATTATTGAAGAAAAGGTATTTGCTATGAACAAGTTGTTGGCTTGTTCATTGCAAAATTCTACTTGGTAATCACCAGCTTTTCTATTTCCAAAATCATATATTCTACCTATTGTTCCTTCTTCTTCATTTCCAAGTTTTTCATTCTCATCACCTATGGTTATAAATGCATCTTTTGAGTGCATGTTTGGTCAATTTCAGACTGGAAACAATAGGATTCTTCAATTTCTGCATCAGTCTTAGTGGTCAATATATAATTCTGAATAACAAAGATATTGATTGGATTTCCTGGAAGGTAGCTTGATACAGTCCTCTCACAGACAGCAATGATATTCAAAATAGATCTTCAGAGTTCCATTTTGAAAGTGACTGCAACACCACTCCTCTTGAATCTTTCTTTACCGGCATAGTCAACCATCTGCTTTTCTGATTCAAAAGGCCAAAATCAGTCCATTTCAGCTAACAGAAAATATTGATCTTTATGCATTCCATTTCACTCCAACTTTTCTATATTCGTGCTTTGAACATTGCAAGTTCAATTATTGATGTTTGCACTGTATCTTTTCATTTTGAGTTCTGTCCCATCAGCAAATGAAGGTCCAGGCAGGCTTCACTCCCACAGGTTTTACTCCACTCATGTCATGATGGTCCACTCCACTTTGAAGAGGCAGCCCTTCCTCAGTTGTATTCTGAGAGCCTTCGGACTGAGGGCTCAGCTTCTGGCACTATTTCTGACAATGTCCTCTTTTTGTTCATGGGATTTTCTCCTTCTATTCACAATGTTTGGGTGCCATCTATAAAGTTTTCCATGGCTGATTTCACTATTCATTCTTCATAGTCTGTTCTTAGTCTGGAAACTGATGAAACCTGTCTACTCTGGGTGACCTTACTGGCATTTGCAATACCAGTGACATCCATCCATCATCCCAGCAACATGCAAGCCACCACAATATATCGAACGGACAGACAAGGGTTGGGATGACATTGTTGTCTAGTATAAATTAAAATAATTCAAACAAAAATCTCACAGTACACAACCTCTACCCCCATTCCCAAATAAGGTTGGGGACAGGGTTTGATCCTGTCTTACACACAAGAGCAGGGAAATGGAAAACCACTATACATCAGAAGATGGAGCTGGGAGGATAGGGCCACTTGAGGCTATTGTGGGAATCACAGAAACATTATACTGAGGGTACAAGGCTTCCGAGTAGCATGGTCCAATCTGCTTCTTCCATGAGAGTTGTATCCTTGTTATCTGAGCATTGGTGCCTCTGATGTCACTTCATCTCGATCACTGCATAAGCCAAGCTGGATCACACGGTAGATGTAGTCGGCGTGAGCTTGGGGACCCTCAAAGGACAAACCAGGGGCTGAACCCCGGTGGCGTAGTGGTTGTGTGCGGGACTGTGGCCCACTGGGATGGAGGTTCAATTCTGGCTCCCAGGAGCAAAGGCTGGACCTCCTACTCCCACCACCAGGGCAGTGATGCCTTAAAAAAAAAAGGACAAACCAGAAGAAAGCAGGGTAGTTTCAAACAGCAGCGGCACCAGGTCCTCAATGACTTTGCCATTCTTGACATAGTCTTTCACCATGGGATGGTCCGGATTGATGTCCAGGTGCTTTTTGGCCATCATGTGGCCCATTTGAGAATTGTCCCAAACAAAGTCTCCAAGATTTTCACGATCTGCTCCACGTTGGCCTTCCAGTGGAGCAGAATGGAGATACATGTAGATTGGAGCTCATCAATTTCTCAACCTTCTTCTGCAAGATTCCCTTCGTGGACTTGCAGAGGCTCTCAACGTTGGCCTTGCTTTTCCCCATTGTACGTCTAAGCCCTTCTTGGTAACTGAGCCCAGACTCTTCATCAAACTCCATGAGCTGCTCCACACAGAACTCGGCTTCTTTACGTACTCCACAGAAGCGGAATTAGCCACCTGATCCTTGCTCTCACCAGTGACAGGACAGATGGACTTGTGGATGTTCTTCTTGTGAGAGAGAGATTCTGAGAGAGAAGTCATCTGATTTGGAAGGTGTGATTCCACCGCAGCTTAGAAAGTCACTGCTGGTTAGGAGAGCCTTTGTGAGTGGCAAGCTTCAGGTTTTAGAGAAAGCCATATAGAATTCCTTATAGTTCTTGTCTTCTGCCAACTCAGAGAAGAGCTCAAGACACTACTTGATGACAGTGCTTTTGCAGATGACCTTCAAGATTTTGCTTGCCTGGAGCATTTTTCAGGAGATATTTCAGAACAGGGCCTCAGACGAAATTGATACATGCTGGTATGAACTCCTCCCAGCTGTCCATGATGAATGAACACAAGGTGGGCATAAAGCTCAATGTTGTTCTTTTTCTTCCTGTTCTCAAAGAGGTCAAAGGGAGCTCAGCAGGAGATAGACATCGATCTCTGAATCCTACTGGTCCTCTTTAGAAAAGTGCTCGAAGAGCAGGTGGCTTCCCAGCTGTAAGTAAGACTCTCGTAGAATTTCCCATATTCTTTCTGTGTGATGTCATCTGCATTTCTGGTCCAAATAGGCCCGGTCTTGGTTAGCTTTTCCAGGTCAGTGTATGTCTCCATCATCCCTGTGGTCTTGTTCTTGTTCTTGCCACTGTTTTCCTCCTTATCTGGGCCCACAGCTTCAATCTTGGGTTTCTCCTGGTCAGCCTCATCTCCTTCCTCCGCCTCACCATTACTGCTCTCTTTCTCCTTCCTTCTCCAGATGAAGGCTACCGGGGTAGCCGGGGACCTGGCAATGCTTCTTCACTCCTTCGGTGCGCCTCTCCTGTGACTCTGTCTGGTCCTTAAGGCCCAGGATCACTTGGGAACCCTGACTAGTGGGCTTACCGTGGTTATGACAGCCCGTGAAGATTCCCAGACAGACTGCGTATGACCATTGTGCTTTGTGATCACAGCCTCTTTCTCTGCCACCAACTAGACAGAGTCAAAGTCAGCACCAGATCACCTAATCATGGAACTGTCTGCGCTAGCTTGCAGAGTCTCCGTGAAAGCTTCGGTACCAGACTTGGCAATGGTTCCCTTGGTCGTGCCAGTGCTGTATGGACTAGGGCCAGTGTGTTCCCGGGGGTGGGGAGGAGGCTGATTTTCAGCTCTTGACCACTGTCCAACTTGGAAGGCCTGTCCGACTTGCATACTGAGTCTTGTCCAAGGCATCAGAAGCATTCACAATCAACTCCTGAAGTAAAATTTCCTTATTAGAGGAGAAGGTATTGATGATCAAGGCAGACTAGCCACTGTAGGGCCATTTTGTGGGTTGCTGAGTGACCTGCCTCTTGCGCTTTCCCGGAGCAGAAAGCCCCGCCAGTGATTGCTAGAGCGCAGAATGTACTCATAGGGACCCGGAACACGGACATTGCCATCAATCCTGTTCTTCTGGAATAGTGCTCCTTTTTGATCCTGTAAGCAGCATGGTATAATTAATCTTACTGTCCTTATTTTGTTAGCCAGGATGTTCTAAGCAATCCTGCCATTGCGGTTTCATAGCTGTCCCCTGCAACGCTCTTGCTCGCTCTCAAGAATGCTGACGTGAATGCTGCTGTGTTCGCTCCTCTCCCCCGCCCCACATGCTTCAAGTTGCTTGTTGCTCTCAAAAGTAAGCTAGGCTTTTCTCTATGAAAGATTGCATCTAGACAAGGTCACCAAAGTGCGAGGCTTGCTACAATTTCAAACCTAGACTTTCGAGGAGTTCGTGTAAGCACAGAAATGGAGGCTGGAAATTGGGCTAGAGGGTGGAAACATAAAGATCATTGGAAAGAGAAAGGTTCCCATCGAAGTCAGTCTCAGCTGTGGGTCATGACGTGGAAAAATAAGTAGATAGATAAGTAGACAGTTTAATGAAAGAAGTAGAACTCTTTATTCAATTGAAAACTTACAAAATACTAATACAAGAGTTAAGCTGTGTCTGTTGCAATAAGGCTGGGGAGGCTAGGAGCAAAACCCTAGCTGGGCCCTCGCAGCCGCCTATCTCTCCCCAGTGATGTCTGCCTCAAGGCTCACAGTTAACCTGACGCACAGTGACTCCCTGGGTCAGAGCAGAGTGACTCGTGGACAGAGTAGAACAGCCCTGTGATTTTCAAGACTGTCGATCTTGATGGGGGTCCCAAAACCTCCCCTCTCTCCACGGAGGTGCTGCTGGTTCGAAATCCTGGCCTTGGGGTTTGCGGGCAAACCCATTTGTCTCGCTACCAGAGCACCTCTCAGTGACATCAGGGGACACGTTCTAAAAACAAGGACACGTAGCCACACTCCCCCTCTCCGAGGGAGGCGGACAGCGGAGACCATGGGGGAAGGGAGACCGGTCAGTGTGAGATATGGAAATCATAATAACTTATAGTTTATCAAGGGGTCGCGAGGTGAGAGGGGGAAGGGAGGGAGGAGCTGCCGCCAAGGGCTCAAAGAGAAAGTAAACGTTGAGAAAAGAATGATGGCAGCACATGTCCAAATATGCTTGATACAAGTGACGTATTGATTGTTGTGAGAGATGTAAGCGCGCCCAGTGAAATGATCGTTAAAAATACATCAGCGGAAACAGCTGGTCTTTGCGTAGAAAGTCGCCTTGGGTCCCACGTTGCCTAGCCTGTAGTCAGATGTCACACATCCGCTTGTCATAGGAGATGTGCTCCTCAGACGGTCCAAAGATGGAAAGTTACTGTAAGGAGTTTTATCCTTACCGGAAAAGGGCGTTTCGGGAAGGTGACATGCCGCTGACAGCAGCTTCGCTCCCCATAACGTGGGTCACCTTCTTCCCCGCGCCTCCTTGCCTTTTCAGCTCCTGGATGTGGTCACTCAGCTGGCCACTCAGAATCGGCGCCTGCTGGTCCTGGGCCGGAAGCACATGCTCAGGCAGCGTTCCCGGTGGAGAAAGGATGAGATGGAAAAGGTGCAACGACAAGCCAGCTGTTTCTTTGCTGACAACATGTAAGTACTGAAGAGAATCGGTCCGTTTGACCTAGGCGCCGGCCGAGGGCGGCCTGCTCGTCAGTTACCCACTGGGGTATTTTTTAAACGCATGCATGTGTGTATTTGCGAGACCATTCCCAGGAAGACTTGGGGCGGTTGGCAGCAAAACCGCTTCCACAGCAGGATGAACTTAAATGCCCCCTGAAATGAGGATAAAGAAGAAATGGGAGGAGTGCCGAGCCAAGGAGACGATTAGTGAACTGACTGCGCCGCTTGCCACGGTGCTGAAACGGATCATTCACCAAACGGGGCTGCCGAGCTCTGGAGAAGCAGTGGTGAGCCAGACACTGGCCCTCGCGTCCTGGGACAGATAAGCAAATACAGACACTGCCACTTCAGGCCGTGATCGCTGCCCTGAAGGCCATCAGGCAGGGGAAGTGGATCGAAGGGGAGCTCAGTAGGCTGGGGCAGTGGATGAGCGCTTTGAGAAAGGGAGAAAAGGAGACACACGAGATCAGGGGAACGTCTGTGTTCAAAAAGTCCTGAGGCAGGAGCGGGATGGCTTGCTTGGGGTGCAGCAAGAAGGCCACTGTGGACAGGGTGCAGCAGCATGAGAGACTCATGAGTTCTGGGTCAGGATCCACACGGCAGGCGACTTCATTTATCTCAGAAGCAAGCAAAGGGTGTGGATTTTATTCTAAGTAGAAAGAAGAAGTGGCTCTGGTATCTGACGCTGAGCCTCCTTAGAAACCAAAGGGGCATGGTTAATAACAAAAGCTAGCATCTATCAAACAGCAAGAACAACAACTTGCTCATCAGGAAAAGCACAGATCATCAACGCATATGAACTTCTTGCGTACATCCTGCTTTTCTTACTATTTATGTTGACAAAAATGTATTTCCGACTTCACCCAGGTAATGAGTCAGTATGCCTCAGGCCTTGGGTCTGAGATTCATTACTTTGAATGCAGTAAGCTGAAGGTTTGTCAGCATTCCCCAAATCAAATATTCTTTAACAAGGCAAAATGGCTTTATGCAGGAAGCTAACCCCTCATCCAGATGCCAACCTAGGCCCCCACCTTTTTTAACTTTAACTCAAGGTCATTTTTATTTTGTTTATCCAGAGCAGGCTGCTTCCATTTATCGAAGAGTTGAAGACGGTAGTAATGCTTCTCAGAAAATCACTTTAGACACTATTGAATGGGCGTGGGGACAACGGGTGTGGAAGTTATTCTACCTGGGCTTAAGTCCTATCTGAGAAGGCATCTTCTTTCCTTCATATAGTATGTTGACTATGAAAAGAGATGTAAATACATGCTGCCAGCGGTTGGTTCTGATGGGTAGCAGCCTTGTAGGACAAAGCAGAACTGTCCTTTCAGGGTTTCCTTATGGATACTGGCTGTCCCATCCTCCTCTCAGATGTCAGGTAGGCCCCAGGTCCCACCATGTCACGCATAGCACATTCTTGGCACAGCACCAAATGCACAATGAACTCACTGTTAGTTGTTATCGTCGTCCTTTTGTCTCTGAGGTTGATTCCATCAAGAACTGAATAAATGCAAAGAATTGTAAGCCAGAAGCCTGATGGAACCTGGCCTCGTTACTTGGTTTGGGCTGTGGTTATTGTCTGAGCTCCAAACTCAACTGTAAAGGATAATTTAAGTCTTCGACACCTTTGGATTTGAATATTAAAATTGATCGCATTAAATGTACTATAAAGAGCCTTTACAAACACAGATGCAAGTTGAAGATTACAGTGAGCCCTCCTGTAAGTGTCCCCTGTCTCCAACAAGGATGCATGCATTTTGCTCATCTTATGTTAGATAACCCCTGACTTTTTTTCCTGGACAATGCTTGGGTGGATTCCAGTCATTTTATCATTTCACGTGAAAGAGTTTAGAATGACATGAACTTTGGATGGTCCTACTCTGAGTAATTTGAGTGAAGGGATGTGACATTTGCCGTCTAAGTCCTCCTGGGCTGAGGTGGGCAGTTACGCCGTTTCTGCCAGTGGTCCTGCAGATATCCGCAAACGCTAAGTGCTGGTGATGAAGATAGCGCTGAGACTCCAAGTTGCCAGCCCCTTTCCGAGCTGGAGAGGCTTTCAGGTTCTGATCGTGGTGACTTTCCAGAAGCTGTATTAAGAGACCAATTTCTGCCAGTTACTTGCCTAGAAAGTGTTACCCTGCCTTAGTACTATTTTGGTTGCTTGGCGCTTTTTTGGTGGTTGGTGGTGGTATAGGGGGTAGGAGGGAATGTAAGGGAAGAAGATGTGCCCATAAAGTGGATGTGGTGAATACATAAAATTTCCTGAGGACCCAGAGGACTAACTTTTTTTTTTTTGGGGGGGGGGGCATCACTGCTCTCCAGTGGTGGGAGTAGGAGGCCCAGCCCCACTGCTGGAATTAAATCTCCGTCCCAGTGGGCCGCAGTCCCGCGCACAACCGCTACGCCACCGGAGCTCAGCCCGAGAACTAACTTTTGAATGTGAGGAGAGGATTGTTAAAATCCTCCAATCCTGAGGGGGAGAGCCCAGCTAAGTAGTTAGAGCCCCATCTGCTAGTGTTCTGCCCCTCAGCTTTCTGTCTGTGTTCAGGATGGCACTGCCTGCCCCCTAAGTACTTCTAGCTGGATCACACGTATCCCTGAGATCACATCTGCCACGCACTCAGAGGACCGCTGAAGAAAATAGAAGAATAGAAGGCCCAGGAGAAACTGCTCGCCTCAGCCTCCTCAGAGCCTCCCCTGACCATGTCCTTTCTCTGTCTCTGCCACAGCTCAGAGGATGATCCGTTCCTTCTGTACGCCACCCTGCACTCAGGGAACCACTGCAAGTTCATCACCAAGGACCTGATGCGGGACCACAAAGCTTGTCTGCCCGATGCCAAGACTCAGCGCCTCTTCTTTAAATGGCAGCAAGGGCATCAGCTAGCGATTACTAGCAGATTTCCAGGCTCAAAAATAACTTTTCAGGTATATAACAGTAAGAATATGGCATCGTCACAGTATAACAAAGCTACTTACAGATTCTGAGGGTTTTATAGTTCTTGATTTTAGTTTGGTTTTTGGAACTGGAGTCTCTGCCTTAGCCAAAGTTTTATACCACTCAACTCATTTCCATTGAGCCACTTCTAACTCACGGCCACAGTATGTACACTATACATCTTTATGGGAGCAGAGAGCCTCATTTTCCCCAATGGAGCCGCTGATTGTTTCGCTCTGTGGATCTTGAGGGTAGCCACCAACACCTACTCCCTAGCACCGCCAGGGCATCCTGAAGTTTCGTAATCATAGCCCCAATCAGCTGCCACTCTGAAAATGCCTGGACATCATCAACTTTTACGTCAGTATGTCATCACTTCTCATATGGGAGTTCCTTCCCCCCAGTTGATTTGTAATATCATATAATTACTTATGGTTTGTCATATTTATACTTCTGCTAAGTAACTCTTTTTCCCTTTTCTGAATCCACTTGTACAGAATGGATCTCAGTCGGGTTCTTTGCATCCAGTGTGTTGTTATTGTGTGCCACTGAGGGGAGCCCAGTTCATAGTGACCTTCTAGGACAGAGTAGGAAACACGCACACACACACACACGCACAGGCTTTGCAGGCTGTTATCTTTATGGGAACAGGTCAAGTCTTTTCCAGTGGATTCAAGTGGTGCCCTTTTGGTGAGCAGCTCGGCGCCGAACTGCTGTGGCACCGGGGCTCTTTCCCTCTAGAGGTTATGGTATAGCTGTGTGCCATCGAGCGGATCCTGACTCCACAGCAAACACCACAGAGAACTGCGCCTCGGCGTTTCCTAGGCTGCAGTCCACAGGAGCAGACCACCAGATCTAGTCTACCATCGAGTGGCTGGTGGGTTTGAACTACCAACCTTTGGGTTGTTAGGCAGGTCAGCAAACCCAAGCCACCAAGTCGATTTCCACCCATGGCAGCCCGGTAGGACAGACTAGGGCGAAGGCCTCCCCTTCCTCCTGAGGAGTGGCTGCTGGGTTCAAACTGCCAGCCTTTTGGTCAGCAGCCACCATGAGGAGGCCTCTTTTGTGAGAGCAGAGAGAGAAAATCCAAAGGCAAAGCATTCCAGAAAAATACACTGGGCCCTGGCCAAATAGGACTCAGCTGTCAAAACATATGCAACAGATTCATAGGAAATGCAGGATCAACTGATTCCCGGACAGGCTCTCGGTAAAGTGAACACAGGGAAGGCTGAGAACCAGGAGAGCTGACTGATCTTCAGTAAAGACAGTAAAATTGAGAGTTAAAAAAAAAGCTGACCGAGAGGAAATCCTTGATTAACAGAAAATTAAGAAATATCTCTGTGTAATATCATCATTTCAATTCTAGTTTAAGCAAATTGATTGTAAAATACATATACACATAGACACTTTAGAATGTAATGTTGGAATTTCAGGAGAAATTTAATGTCGTTAAGGGATTGTTATTAGTTTTTCAATGTGATAGTGGTATTGATGTGAACTTTTCAAAACCAGCGCCCCCGTCTCTTAGGGATACACAGTGAAGCTGGTACAAGAGAACAAGGACATCCGGTGGGCTGCCCAGTGGGCTTGGGTGTGGGCGGAGCTAGGATGCAGGGAGTGCATGAGGCATACACCATGATGGGCCATGGGGCCATGGGAGTCCAGGACCACTTTCTGAAACCTTCTCGTATTTGTCCTTTCTCGTGCATACCAAATCAAGAAAGGCAGCCCAAGGAATTCTGAATCCCAGGAGGGTGAGGGTCATTCAGAGGGTCCTTAACTTTAAACAGGAAACTCACAGAGAAGGAATTCTAGCCACATCTCCGCTGAGCTGGCTGCCCCTTTAGCCTCCACTGGGAAGTCCGTGAGGAAATCGGCTTCTGACCCGGGCAGAGGAGAAGGAGAAATGGCCAGGTAACCCAGGCGCGTTGGTCTCAGTGTCTGGCTCCCCGTTTCACCCAACAGCACGTCCTCAGGTACGACACGGTGGTGCAGACGACGGGAGACTCGTGGCATATCCCGTATGACGAGGCCCTGGTGGAACGATCCTCGCACGAGGTGCCCAACAGATGGCTCTGCCTTCACCGGCAGAGCTGACCGGCCACGCTCACCCACGCCCGGTGCCCCCTGCGTGGACGATGGCGACAGAACTCTGAGGCGGATGCTTGTGGGGGTGTTGCCTGTGCCCTGAAGACAAAGACTCCATCGACACTGTTTCTGTTGGCCTGTATGCTAACAAACTGATGGTGCAATTAAATGCGATTTACGTGCTTTTCATAATCAGCAGCGGGTTTTTTTCCTAACATTTTTTGCCGAATGTTCATCCAGGAATGGGGGACTCACTACAGAGGGAACCTGCTGGACCAGCGGTCCCGCTTCGTTGGGAAGCACTTCGTGCTCCTGGCTCCCATTGGTCTACTCGGGCCTCCCCTCCCATGGCAGCCCACCAGGGCTTCTGACCCTGGGCCACGCGTGCTGTTTCTGGACCCCTTCTCCAGACCCGACGAGGCGGCCTCTCATCCGCTACCCACTCGGAAGAGTCCTCTGTAAGCCCTGATCAAGGTCCCAGAGGCTGGGCAGGAAGTTTTAGTTACTATCCACCCAACGATAGGGGTTCCAAGAAAAGGAACAATGTGCCATTTTGACTTAGTAAAATGATTGCTAGTTACCAGTTTTGCCTCCTTGTCTCTGCTCTTGAGTTCAGCTCAAAAATATTCATGTCAAAAATATTCTGACAGTTCTTGGCTCACCAGGCTCACTTTGGAAGGCCTGTATTCACCATTCTCTACTGTGTCTCCCCCAGAGAAAACCTCTCCCAACGTCTCTCCCTTTGGGGGCCCTTATCTCCTTGACTTGCCTGCAATCATCCGCTGTGGTCCTTTGTTGTGGTCCACCTTGTTCAGATCATTCATTTTGAAACTGCCCTTCTCCAAGAAAGTATTTTTCTGTTCTCTATACCCATTCCCATCTTTGGTCACCAGGTCTAGGAATATGGAGAGAGAATCACTTAGACAAGACAGCGTCATTCAAATTTATTTCAAATGAGCTAAAATTATTTAAGAATTCCAGCTTTTATATAAAAAACCATTCATCTCTACAAAGGCAGCATGTCCACATCCTTGGTCATTTCTCAAGCCCCAAAGCACATGAAATTGGTGATGTATTTTTTTTATTCATGAAGACTTGATAGAAGTTAAAATGATATAGGATTTGGGACAATTAAAAATGGAAAGGAAGGGCTGAGCCCCGGTGGCATAGTGGTTGTACGTGGGACTGCGGCCCACTGGGACGGAGGTTCAATTCCAGCAGTGGGGCTGGGCCTCCTACTCCCACCACCGGAGAGCAGTGATGCCCCCCCCAAAAAAAAAATGGAAAGGAGCTAAATATCCATTGGTAAAAATTATATAAATTATGATTTACATATCCAATGGAATATTATAGCACCCAGTTATGCTACAACTTCACTTTTATTTATCTGAAAATAGTCATTTAGAGGAATAAACAATAATGTCACATGAAATTATATACATGCACTCAATTAGGGTGCGTGTTATGCTCAGAGAGAAAAATACAATGCCCAGCTAAGATCACGAGGATCTTCCTGGGATGCCCTTCCCACATGCGTCCACTTTGCTCACTTCCTCATTTCCTCAGCACTTGGCTCCCACCCCTTGTCCGGGAAGCCAATGCTGCCCTCTTCCATCCCCCTCCTGGCTCTGCTGGATCTCCACGGAGACGCTAGGCCCTCAGAACCGGCTCTGTCACAGCTCCGCTCTTGGGAGTTGCCCGAGAGCCCACTCCAGACTCATCGAGGCTGTGATCGTTCAGAGGCCCATTTGTCGAGGTGCTTGTGGGTGGCATCAGAACACAGACCACCTAACTCGTCCTCAGACACACCGAAACCTTTGTATCACCCAGAGACTCCTGTGCTACTGACGTGAGGACCAGAATTAGCAGAAATTCTATTTCTAAATTTAAAAATTCAATGGCGGCATAGACTTCTTTGTGTTAACCAATGTATCTTGAGCACTGAGTACAATTTAAAGAACAAAGTAGGCATTATAATGTAGAATACGGTGAGCGTCTGGAGAAAATACTCAGAAAATTATAGAAAAATCCCGCCAATATTTCCAAATTTAGAAGTTTTTGTATGCACAAGCTTTACGTAAATAAATTCCCTCATATCAAATACTCAAGTAATAAACAGTATTTTAAAATTATATCATGAAATAATCCAGATATGCAGCCTCTACAAAGAATTTAGTAACCAACATCATATACTTAATGCTCAAAATTTGGCCTAGAATATTAATGCCTTCCTTACAAAAGTGACTACTTTCCTAAACTGAGTGGTTTTCATTCTCTTGTTTTTGAAATTCTGTTGTATTCATAGATGAGGATAAGGGAAAAAGTATGGGCATGAAGGTTCTCGATCATACACATACAAGTTTACACCTAGTAAAACATGTTTAATCAGGTCGCAATTACAGGCCACAGCCCAATTCGCTTGTCTTAGTTTCATTAGTGTGCCTTCCAAAAAAAAAAAAAAAAAAAAGTTTAAATCAGAATAATCAAGGGGATCTATTGGGCCAGTTGAATTCAAGAGAAGTCACCTCTGAAAGTTATGGCACCGGTTTTTGGAATTCAAAAGAGTAAATCTTGACAGATTTGATACCGGAAGATCATAGAGGCTTATGAGGAAACTTTAAGAAAGTTGAAAACTGCATTGGTGAGAAAAAGACTAGGAGAACTGAACCCAAGGAATTTTTCCCATCACTACAATGTCCCTATTCATTCTTTGAGGGTAGTAAAAACTGTCGTAGGAGAATTTTCATTGAATTGTGGGGGTCACAATTCAACGCATGGCATGTATACAAGGGAGTGCCAAAAAAGAATGGAATTTATTTTCAAAGCTATGTATTTTTTTATAAAACAACCTTTTCACCTCCAAAGTACTCTCTATTACACTCAATACATTTGTCAAACCTGCTATTCCATTCTTGGAAACATTTTTCAAATCCATCCATTTGGATAGCTGACAGCACCTCCCTCGTTTTGTTCTTCACCTCTTCTGCATCGTCAAATCGCTGTTCTTTCATGTCCCTCTTCTTTTGTGGAAACAAAAAGATGTCATACGGAGCGAGGTTGGTGAGTAATGTAATGTGGAGCAAGAGAGACATGCTGTTTTTTGCCCAAAACTGGCACACTGAGTTGGCTGTGTGAGCGGGCGCATTGTCGGTGGCAAAACCAGTCCCCTGTCTGCCACAAATCAGGCCTTTCTGGTCACACAATGTTACACAATCTTTTTTTTTTTTTGGACATCACTGCTCTCCGGTGGTGGGAGTAGGAGGCCCAGCCCCTCTGCTGGAATTGAACCTCCGTCCCAATGGGCCGCAGTCCCGCGCACAACCACTACGTCACCGGGGCTCAGCCATTACACAATCTTTTCACAACCAGGTAGAAAGCTTGATTAACAGTCTGACCTGGTGGATTGAACTCCATATGCACTATCCCTCTCACATCAAATAAATAAATAAATATGAGCATCATCTTGGTCTTTGATTTCACTTGTTTTGGGGGAGGGGGAAGGGTGATGATAGCATCTTCCACTGGTTTGACTGATGTTTGGTTTAGGGGTCATAAGAATAGCACTATGTCTTTTTTTTTTTTAGCACTATGTCTTAATACCAAGAACGACCTTGGGGGAAAGTCTAGGTTGCTTTGGAGCTGTTCTTTCAAAGCACAACATGTTTCCATTCAACACTCTCTGTCCTGGTCAATCAGAACCAGAGGCACCAGTTTTGCAGCGATGCTTTCCATTCTCAAACATCTGTTACAATTGACTGAACCGAGCTCCCAAACACTCCAGATAAGTTCTCCATCTCCTCATGGGTCTGTCCTTGGTCTTTGAGCACAAGTGCATAAATTCTGTCAACATTTTTGCCCATTCAGGAAGTTGACAGCTGTCCAGAATGAGATTTGCCATCAATGGACAGGTCACCTTTCTCAAAACGAGAAAACGTGTTTCTCACAGCACTGTCCTTGTGAGCTGTGTTTCACATCACAACAGTTTCTGTGATATTTTTCCCAAGCAGGAAACAAAATTTCACAGCCACATGCTCGTCTCTTAAATCAGCTATCACAAAAAACTTCCAGCAAAACTGCTTTCATGAAAAAAACTGACTGTGACCAGAGAGAACCTTCTTAGGCAAGGCCCGTGGGTGCCCTAACCCAGAGCACGCTGCTCTTCTCAGGCCTGGTGGGTGTGCTGCAAAAACTCGGTCTAGCAGATAGCCCCTCATATAAATGAAGAGTGTGTTGTGCACAGAGAGACATGGGAGGTTAGGATGACAGTGGTGTTGGGAATGGTGAACTTTTAAGCAATATTTATGTATTCTTGGCATTTTCTGTGCTATGTGATAAAAAGATTTTTTTCCAATGATTTTCTTGAGGGCTCTTACAGCTCCTATAACATTCAATACATCATTTGTATCAAGTTTATTTGTACACATGTTGCCATACTCATTTCCAAATATTTTCCACTTGAGCCCCTGGTATAAGTTCCTCTTTCCCCCTCCTTTTGTTTTTTAATGAATCATTTTATTGGGGCCCATACAATTTCCATCATGATCCATACATACATCAATTGTATGCAAGCCACATTTGCATACTAGTTGCCATCATCACTCTCAAAACATCCTCCCTCCACTTAGACCCCCATTAATTACCAGCTCCCCATATTTCCCTCCCCCCCCCCGAACGCTTAATAATTTACAAATTGTTATTTTTCATATTGTACACTGTCTGATGTGTCCCTTCACTCACTTCCCTGTTATCTGTGCCCCAGAGAGGAGGTTATATGTAGATCCCTGAAATTGGTTCACCCTTTCTATTACACCATCCCTCGACCCTCCCAATATCACCACTCCCACCACTGGTCCTGAGGGAACATCTATCCTAAATTCCCCATGTTTCCGACTCCAGTGTACATCCCCTGGTCTAGCTGGATTTGTCTGGTAAAACTGGGATCATGATGGAGGGAGGAAGCACTTGAGAACTAGAGGAAACAAAAGATTTTTTTAATTTATTGGGCAGGAGAAGATGCTCGAGAGCAGACTTATGGTAGAAACCATGAAAAATAGAAGTGTTTCATTATATAGTTTTTAACCATTTACTAAGTTTGCACTGCTGAGTGACTACACCAGAGAACTCTCCAGAAATTTCTTTCAATAAATTTAAACCATAAATGATGCTGAGATTCAGAAAGCTCTTAGAAATCAAATCTGCTTATTTTCTAAGCGTCAAAAACTCCATACTTAGAAAACAGTTTCAGCATGCTAAGCTTTTATTATTTTAAGGAAGTACCCTATTTTTTTAAAAATTACAAAGTCGTGTATTAAGCTTTAATGCAACTTCCTCACAAGAAGCACAAAGAGGTGGGGCATGATGCAAGAAGGACAGGCTCAAAAAGATGAAGTGGGCTCCAATTAGTGAGCGGAGGTGTTTCAGCCCTTACTCACCCCTTCTGATTTCCAGTCACGTATTCCACTAGGCATTGTGGCATAGGCCAAAGTAATTCATACAACTCGGAATGGTAGAGCATCAAGTTACTTAAAAGAAAAGAAAGGAAGGGAACAAAGGGGAACTTTTTAAAGGGCTCACACCAAGATAGAAAATTAGAGCAGGGGAAATCATATTCTTTTGACTCTGTAAGACTTCAGAAAGAAAACTACGGGGACTACTTACAGTAAACTGGGGCGTGTGTATCTGTCCTTTGTCCAGGAGTGGAGGGAAGCATTCTGGGACAGCTCGGGGGAAATCACAGTGACACAATCACCCTGGGGAGCGGAGGGATTCTCAGAACACAGGCAGCTGGCATCTGAGCTGCTCATTTTCATTCTGATCACCTGCATGAAACACAAGCTACCAGTCAGACAGGATCCAAGAAACAATGGGGGAAAATGCTTTGCTTTGCAGCTGGGGAGCAGGGAGTGGGGAGAGTGTATTTGACAAAGTTGCTGTTAATAGGAAGCAACTCACGGTTTTGAGCTTCTCCTTTCTGGGTTCTTGTCTCTGTTCCCAAGAAAGAATTCTGATGAGGGACATCTTTCAGACCAGAATCAGAGAGAGGGTGTAAATGGAACTAGTGAGATAATTGAGGAGGTACTTCAAGGTGGAACACCAAAGACCCCCAGCTCACCCAAGGGCCCAGTTAAACGACAAGCTAGTTGTTTATTTGCTTACTGCAGATGTTCCACTATTGGCTGGCTTTCCATTTGGGCCTTTAGCTAATGACTGCTTTTCTCTTCTGGGCATGTGTACCCCAGAATTCGTGCTCTGCCCTTCTCTCCTGATCCCTGAAACTAAGGGTCAATTCATCCATAGCGAGAGCAGCGTAAGCATCTTATCTTTCCTTGTCCACACCATTTCACCAGCTCTGTCTTTTCCATTGATAAAGGAAGATGCCCTAACTACCTTTTATCTTTTTTGTGTTAGGGAGGCAAGAGGGAAGTGGGCTTTTTCCTCTCCGTCATGTTAGCATTTCTTTCATTGTCTCCCTTTACTCTTTTTATCTTCTGTCTGGCTAGCGTTACCTGCAAAGTAGAAACCAATAAGAAATTTCTTGATTTCTCAGCAGAAACCACACAGGCAGAAAGGCAATGGGGTAGCCTATATATAAAACGCTGAAGGAAAATTATTGCCATCTAAGAATCATATACCTAGCAAAATTGTCTTTCAAACATGATGATGAAATTAAAAGAATTTGTAAAAACCAGACCAACTGCCCAGGAGATACTAGAAGTCTTCAGACAGAGCTCCAATATGACAGAAAACAAAGTGAGATTAACACGCACGATGTAGAAGTCTACAAAGTAAAAACAAACCTACAAAACAAAGTAGGAAACTAGAGGTGTCAATTTTAATAAAGATGTCAAAAACAATAGTATAGCTACAGAACAGCCAAGTGGGGAGAATGCCAAGTAGATTTCAAGGATTTACTTAATGGGTGAAGGGAAGGTGATATACAGTAAGAGTTTGGCAAGGAAGCATAGAAGCTCGGGGAAGACACCGAGGAGTGCAGGAATCAAAGGCAGCAAAAGTAAATACTGGTATATACTATACTGTTTTATAGACATACTGTAATAAATATCATGATATATGCAGTGGTGCGAAAACCGTGATCTGTGAGTAGATCACGTGGGTAGACACGTGCTGGTGGCGTGGGAGGGAGGGGGAGCATACCCACATATGTCTGTAGGTTGGACAGAGATCTCCGGGTACGTGGATATTTGCCTTTGCTGCAACTACGTCCCCGGATGGGGAGGAGCGTACAGGGTTCAATGTTAGGAAAACTTCCTAGATCTGAACAGGCACCTTGGAGGAATGTGTCACTGGACCATCATCTCAGAGGACACCATGGTCGCTCGGCACGGCATAGTCCACAAAGTGCACCCTCTGTTGATGCACTGTGACTGGGGTTTAAGAGCTGGCGATGGCCATCCAAGGTACAACTATTGGTTTCTCCCTATGTGGAAGAGAGAAGGCGGCGGCGGCAAAATGAAGACACACGGAAACAAGTAGTCCAGTTGATGAATGGGCCATGCAAATAACATTCTCCACAAGCCTGACCACAGAAGAACTAAGATGGTACCTGGCTACCACCACCAACTCAAAGGAATCTTTTGAAAGGGATTGTATGAGAAGGCCCTGGGTAGGGTGTGAGGAAAATCTAGATCAAAGCTCAAAACCATGGAGGAGAACAGGCTTACTGGTTGGATAGAAACTAGTGGGAGTCCTCTCCAACAATGGTCTTTGGATCTAGAATTTGGTTTTTCCTTGTGGCTCTATTTTCAGCGGGGTCGGGGGGAGAAAGGTCAATAAAGATGTGGAATAATGAAACTATTGATAAGTGTGTGCACACACCTTAGATCAATCAACTATTTGGGATCAGGGATAGCATTTACTCAAGGGCAAAGTTCAAAAGGGTTAGGAAAGGTGGAGGAATGGAGACAGGATACACAAGGAGGAGGTGCAGTGGGTGATGTTGCTGGGTAGTAATCATTATTCAGTAAGAATACCAAACTAGGGCTGAGCCCCGGTGGCGTAGTGGTTGTGCGCGGGACTGCGGCCCACTGGGACGGAGGTTCAATTCCAGCAGTGGGGCTGGGCCTCCTACTCCCACCACCGGAGAGCAGTGATGCCCCAAAAAACAACAAAAAAAAAAGAATACCAAGCTAGTCTCCAAGAGTTAGAAATTGAAAATGGTCCCAAAAGTCACAATTCTTACAAGATGATAGTCTACTCCATTCTTCTCCCACTCTGTCCTTGAGTATCTTCCCTCTTGTCTCTGGGTTCTGCAAATTGCTAGTGTCCCACAGAACACCCAAAAGTTTGAGGGAGGAAAAAAAGAAAAAACATTCAAGGAAATGTGTTCACTTGTGGTCTGCGTGGTGCCATCCAAAGGTCAATCAGGGGTAAGCCAGATGCTGGGATCAGGGGATGCACTCCAATCCTGGTTCTTACCTGTGATGAGATCCCACCCTCTGCTTCTCAGCGGACTCATTGTATACATAGTATGATGACATTGCAGGGAGTCCTGTTCACAATTACAAGTGAATCCTCTCAGTATCTGCCTCCACCTTCTTACTGGACTTATGCAGGGGAAGATCGTTTGGTGGGCGTTACCCAGCGCAATCAAATGTCACTCAGATGTAACAATCTACGCTCCACTCCCGGACTGTATCTGATGTATGCACATAGGACCCTGGGCCTCTTGCAAGATGTTTCCAGTAGGCATTGGCCTCCTACACGTCATAATCAGCTAGACATTTTCCTAGACCACTTCAGACACAGTTTTCCTTCTCCATATTTGATCTGATCGAGTGTGCTGCTGGGGACCCTGAAGACACAAGTGCGCGCTGAAATCAACAGGAAGACAATGATCTAATCACTGGTGGCAACTAGAAGTACTTTTAGTTACCAGAGTGCCTTCAGACAGACACTCTTATTAAGTAGTTTACGCTAATAAGATAACCATGATTACTTTCTCTAAAGAGCAGTGACATGCGCACGTTTTTTGGTTGCTCCTGACAAAACAATTGCTCTAAAGAATTTGTTTCAACCACATCAAAATGACTGCATTCTTCATTCATTGCTTCTTTTGAACATCCAGTCCAAGCAATTGCTGTCAGGGCCCTTCTTTGTAATATGTTGGGGACATAAGTTCATTTTAATGAGATCAAGCCAAAATACCCATCCATCTCAGCTAAACTAGAACATCCTTAAGTAACAGTTTCTAGTCCACATCTAAATATTTAAAGTCCCTATTACAACAGGTTTCTTGTATGCTCTGTGATGACATTGGAACAGAGAATGTTGGCAACCTGACAGGTCCCAAAAAGAATCTCCTGACAGTTCTATTGACTGAGTTCTGCAGAGCAGAGGGACATCCCGAGCAGGGAGAATGGAGTGGAGCTTCCTCCTCCATGAAACAGCTAGCAATGTCAGGTCTTCGGAAAGGTAAGTCTCTCGTCCAGACTTGCAGCCTAAGATAGACAATATTACTCGCTCTTGTAGAATAGCTCATTCTGGTATTCTTCTCAGTGACCTTTCCCTGGAGCTGTGTTTCCCAAAGTGGATGGTACCATCCAAAGACGCTGCAAAAGCAGATACCTACACTTTATTAGGGAGTAGGGGGTATCGTATTTTCATCGTGGGGAGGGGACACTAAGTAATGTTTTCTGGGAAAGAGAAGTAGGCCAACTAAGTGCGAGAACTTAGGCCATACATCCTAAGGCTACATTTTTCCATATCCTCTACTAATCATATATATATATATACACATATATACACATACATATATATACCTATTTTTCTCTACACATGTAGCCCTTTAAAATATCATTCTCAGCAAATTCTTTTGTTTCTAACATTATTTTTACACTTGGCAGAAAATGAAAACTTTCCCTATTTTTACGTTATTTCACTACTTTTCCCTCCTGTACTCTAATCATATAAATTCCTAAATGAAGGAAACAAGCAGCAGCAAAGTGGCTAGTGTCAAGTTGATGACAGCGCATAGCAGCTCCAGAGGATGGAGTCAAGCTGGTTGGAGGCTGTAATCTGTACTGAAGCAGACTGCCACGCTTTCTCCCTCTGCCCCCCCACCCCCCCCCACCCCCCCAGGAATGGCAGAGGGTTCAAATTGCCAACCTTTCAGTTAGCCATTACACCAGGGCTCTTTGAAGACAATAGGGGCCGAGAGGCCGGCTCCAACCCCAACTGTGTGGACAGCTGCCCCTCCCCCAGAAGAATTTACTTCAAAGGACAGCACTGAAGCTGCAGCTCAGGGAGAGGGACATGTCAGATGAAAGCACTGAGGAGCAAAGGATGAGGGAGGGAGAGAGAGTGGAGCACATCCTGCCCACCAGGCCCTGAGGACGATCTCCCCACTCAGAACAGGCAATCCACAGAAAGGACCATATTGCCAGTCCCACTATGAGACATGATGCTCCCCACTGGCCCATAGCCCTACAGGGGACAACACAGGAGACACAGTGGGAATTGAGCCCGATCTGACCGCACCACACTGAGGCAAAACACTAAGGGAGTGCAACAGATCAGCAAGGAGATCAGAGTGAGGAAGTCCCAAGGGAATACCAAAAAGAGACTTTTGGACCAGCATGTGGCACCCATCAGTCATGACCAGGAAACACTCCTAAAGGCCAACAGCCCTTGAACATTTACAGGCGCTTCTTTTTTGCCATTGGTTTTCTTTGTTGTTGTTATTTTGTTGCCTTTTATTGCTTTATTTTGCTCTGTCTTGTTTTTGTGCATGTTATTATTTACACAGGGCTATCTAGGTAAGATAGACTGGATAAACAATCTGGAGGAGAAGTCAATGAGACTGACTGACATTTCCAGGAGGACATGGGAGAGACAGAAGTGGGGGAAGAAGTGATGTTAACAAATCCAGGGACAAGGGAACAACAGTGATCCAAAACAGGTAGTGAGGACGGTGTCAGAGGTCTGGTAGGGCTTGATCAAGAGCAATGTAACCAGGAGGAATTACTGAAACCCAAAGGAAGGCTGAGCATGATAGTGGGACAAGAGGGAAGTATAGGAAATAGAGAAAAGAAGTAGGAGGCAAAGGGAATTTATAGAAGTCTAAATCAAGGCATGTACATATATAAATATATTTGTATATGAGAATGGGGAAACAGATCTACGTGCGTATAGTTATTGTTTTAGTATTAAGGTTAGCAGACGGATATTGGGCCTCCACTCAAGTATTCCATCAATGGGAAAATACTTTGTTCTATTAATCGGGCATTCCATGATGCTCACCATCCCAACACAATTGCTGAAGACAGAGCAGGTGCATAGGCAAGTGTGAAGAAAGCTGATGGTTCCTGTGTACCAAAAGACATAGCGTCTGGAAGATAAACAAGCGGCCATCTAGCTCAGAAGCAACAAAGCCCACGTAGAAGAAGTGCAACCAGCCTGTGTGGTCACGAGGTGTCGAAGGTATCAGGCATCAAAGAACAAAAAATCAAATCTTTGCGAATGAGGGGGAGTGCAGAGTGGGGACCCAAAGCCCATCTGTGGGTAACTGGGCATTCCCTTACAGACAGATTGCCAGGAGTAGATGAGCCACTTAGTGCAGTGTAGCAATGACGAAACACACAACTTTCCTCTAGTTCCTAAATGCCACCCCCACCCACACACACACTATCATGATCCAATTCTACCTTACAAATCTGGTTCGACCGGAGGATGTTCTCTGGTACAGATAGGAACTGGAAACACAGGGAATCCAGGAGAGATGACCCGTCAGGACCAGTGCTGAGTGGTGATACCTGGAGGGTGGAAGAAGGGTGGAAAGGGGGACAGATGATAAGGATCTACTTATAAGCTCCTCACTGGGGTATGGACCACAGAAAAGTGGGTGGAGGGAGAAGTCAGACAGTGTAAGATATGACAAAATAATAATTTATCAATTATCAAGGGTTCATGAGGGAGGGCTAATAAGAAGGGAGGGGGGAAATGAGGAACTGAGACCAAGGGCTCGAATAGAAAGCAAATGTTTTGAGAATGATGATGGCAACAAATGACCAAATGTGCTTCACACATGGGTATGTGTCTGTACTGTGATAAGAGTGTAAGAGCCCCCAATAAAATGATTTTTTTATTTTAGGCATCACTGCCCTCAGGTGGTGGGAGTAGGAGGCCCAGCCTTTGCTTCTGGGAGCCGGAATTGAACCTCCATCCCAGTGGGCCGCAGTCCTGCGCACAACCACTACACCAACCGGGGCTCAACCCTAAAATGATTTTTAAAAAAATAAGGGCACCCAGGTCAATCTAGGGCATTGCTGTATACCCGTGCAGTACTCTTTACATCGCTGTATACTGTATACATAGCACTCTGGGCGGGCCTAGTGGTTACTTGTTGGGCTTCAATCCACAAGGTCAGCGTTTCGATACCACCAGCCGCTCTACAGGAGAAAGAAGGGACTTTCAACTTCCATAAAGGTCTCGTCTAGATTACCTCATTTGGGGTACCTTTTTGGAGGTGGGCCCCTCTTTCTCTGCCCTCGCCTTCCTGCTGACAAGCCACTCAGATCCCTTCCAGAGCCCTTTAGGGGCGCCGTGATCCTTTCCCGCCATTTGATCCTCAAGACTCTTCCTTCACGGGCCTGTGATCTTCCTGTATCTTGCTTGTGGCTGCGTGAGTCTGAATAGGGGTTTCTGGACTAGTATCAGACTGAGGGACTTGATCTGGATTGGGCTGGGATATTTTCCTGATATATAACTACTACTTGGTATAATTCTCTCTCTTACACTTATATGAGTGTCTCTGAATTTGTTTCTCTGGTCTACCTGGCTTAATACACCTCAGTAAGTTTTATATGTTCAATTTTAGGGAAGAGGGCAAAAGTAATTGAAAGATACTTCTGGATGTGGGCCTACTATATATGTAGAAATTATTACTATTTTTAAAACCCTTTACATAAATTTGTTAATGTTTTTTGTTGCATCACTGCCCTGGTGGGAGTAGGAAGCCCAGCCTTGCTCCTGGATAGCTGCTGTTGGATTTGAACCATCAACCCTGTGGGCTGCAGTCCCGCACATAGCCACTGCGCCACCAAGACTCAGCTGAATTGTTGATTTTTTTTAGAGTGTATTTTTCATATTATTATCCAAGGGCATAAAATAAACAGGCCTATAGTTTGTTTACTCCTTTTATTGGGGGCTCATATAACTCTTGTCACAAACCATATATGCATCCATTGGTACATTTGTTTTATCATCATTCTCAAAACATTTGCTTTCTTCTTAAGCCCTTGATATTAGCTCCTCATTTTCTCCCTCCCTCACGAACCCTTGATAATTGATTAATTATTACTATTTTGTCATATCTTACACTGTCTGACATCCCCCTCCACCCACTTTTCTGTTGTTCATATCCCAGAGAGGAGTTTCTATGTAGAACTTTGTCATCAGTTCCAGCTGCGGGCCCTCGCAAGAAGGAGAGTGATGGAGGTCTTCAGGTCCAGCCTCGGTAGTTTCCCTAGCACAAACATTGATTGCCTAATCATTCCTGATAACTTTGCCGCTGATTGTAATACAAGATTGATATCATTTGCATATCCAATTTTGGGGTTGGGGGGAGGGAAAAGTGCTATTATCCCCAGTAATAGGAGAAAGATAGGACAGTCTGCTTCCATGAAGATGGTAGCCTTTGAAACCCCATGGAGGAAAGCCTGCCCTGCACGGTTGCTATGCATTAGAATCTGACCCAGGGCAGCAGGAGAGCATAGTCAGGCAGCAAGGACATGCAGGACCCCCGGGGGCACAGAGGGCTATGGATTGGGCTGCTTCCTGCAAGGTCAACAATTTGAAACCACTAGGCCATCCACAGGAGGAAGACAAGGCGATCGGTTCCTGTAACTATTTCGGCTCAGAATAGGGACACAGGGACAGCTCTACTGGACCATACGGCATCCGTACGAGTTGGAATGGATCGGTGGCATGGGTTTGAGGTGGTTTTTAAGAAGTTTTATTCTGATAAATTTGATTCAAGCTTGCTTGCGCTCAGAAGGAAATGCATGTTCTACGAAGCTGCCAAACTCAATGATTGCTTTTGGCTCAAGCGAGAGGTCACTTCCTTAGACATTTTGTCCTGTTCTGGCAGGCATGGTCAACTCTTTGATGAAATGGGTCTTTTCCCAAGACCTCAGGAAATAAACTCTGCTCAGACCACGTTTTTGAAGAGTAGGCTAAGGAAGGGCTGCTGCTTATATAGACAAATAACTTTTTTATTTGACAAAGCAAAGGAAGTTTTTGTGAGGAACTCTGTACTGAACAGTTTGTGCAATATACATGCTCATGGACTAGGTCCTGACCCCCTCCTACCCTACCCCACCCACAAAGTCATCCCCGAGAAGTTGGCTTCAGTCAGACTGGGTTCTCTCACTCTCGTTCCCTCCTATGTTGTCCATCTTATCAATTCCAAACTTAATTGTGAGCAACCCTCACTGCACCAACAGCTACCGAGTCCTCCTGGCCTTCCCAGCTGAGCTCAGACCATCACCTCTCTCTGATGTAGGGTAATTTCCATCAGTCACATGAGCTGTCTTAGTGCTGCTTTCTCTCATGCTTCACCTTCACCTCTGGTGGGAACCCCATCTGCCTCATCTCTACGTCCCGCTTCTTTCTCGTTGAACCAGCTCAATAAATGTCTGCTGCACTTTTTTGGAGAAGTTGTTGGAAAACATCTTCCTTATTTTTACCTGTCATACCCACTTCTCCTTTGAGAGAATTCCCCTCTTGTTCCTTGGTAAATTTTGCGGGTGTCTGAACTGACTAGCCCCAGGATCATAGTCTGTAGTGTCTGGTGCCTCATTGGTTCTTAAGAAATAATACCAGGATCAATATTGAGAGTAGCCATACCAGGAGGGGAAGAGGAAGGAGTGGGGAGAAAGGAAGAACCAATCACAATGACTTACATATAATTCCCCCCTGGGGGCGGAGGGTGGTGGACAACAGAGAAGTGGATGAAGAGAGACATCAGTATAAGATGTGAAAAATAATAATTCATAAATTATCAAGGGTTCACGAGGGTGAGGGGAGAGGGGAAAAATGAGAAGCTGATACCAAGGGCTCAAGTAGAAAGAAAATGTTTTGAAAATGAGGATGGCAACAAATGTACAAATGTGCTTGACATAATGGATGGATGTATGAATTGTGGTAAGAGTTGTACTACGAGCCCCCCAATAAAATAATTAAAAAAATAACTTTTCATTGCCACCCTCTATAGTACCATTAAATCCCTCTCATAGCTCAAATGGATTAAATAAATATTTACTTATTTAATTAGTGTTGAGTGTGTACATGGCACAGTAGTAGCGGAAATAGCATGTGTCATGGACTTAAGGAAACCCCTGAGTGTCAAAGAACACTTTCTCTCAGCTAAAAGAGCCCTGGTGGTGTTGGACTGCTGACTATAAGATTGGCAGTTCAAACCCACCAGCTGCTTAGAGGGAGAAAGATGAGGCTGGCTGTGCCCATAAAGATTTACAAAGCCTCAGAAACCCTGTTTAGAGATCTTGTGAACTGGAACTGGCTCAAAGGCCTAGTTAATAACCCATGAGGGGATTTAAATAGTTTAGCAACTGGTTTGTTGCCCTATTATCTTTTTAAACATAAAAATATGATCTACTGAAAGGTAATTTATTTTTTCAAATAGTTAATACTTAAGAACAATAAAAGAGGCACACAAAACTAGGTTGTTGTAAGAAGAGTTTATGGATGAAAAGATATGAAATAATACCTGACCAAAAAAACACACAATAAAACTATTAAGATAATTCTCAAAACAAAAAAAAAATGTAAAAAAAAGGGCTGAGCCCCGGTGGTGTAAGTGGTTGAGTGCGGGACTGCAGCCCGTGGGCTTGGCGGTTCAAATCCAGCGGCGGCTCTCAGGAGCAGCACTAGGTAGCACCCACGACCACCAGAGGCAGTGATGCCCTCCAAAAAGCAAAACAAACAAACAAAGATAATTCTCTCTGTTGCTTCTTCATTGCTGATCTATACATCAGGGCTGCTGTGGTGGACCCTTTTCACTATTCGTTTGGTCCCTGTTCTCTGAGCTTTATGCTTGTTTAATGAAGTAAAGACAAGGGAAGGAAAAAGCAGTGTCTCATCAAAAGTATAATGAGTTTTTTTTTGGGGGGGGGGGCATCACTGCTCTCCGGCGGTGGAAGTAGGAGGCCCAGCCCCACTGCTGGAATTGAACCTCCGTCCCAGTGGGTCGCAGTCCCGTGCACAACCACTACGCCACTGGGGCTCAGCCCAAAAGTATAATGAGTTTAATGAAATGATTAAGCAAATATTACAAGCATAGTGCTGTCTAGTTTCTTTTAATACCTATGGATAGAATGAGTATTACTAGAGTTGCTTAGAAAACCCTATTGCACGGATGGATGTTAAAAGAGAGTAAAGGGGGCTGAGCCCCGGTGGCGTAGTGGTTGTGCGCAGGACTGGGCCCCACTGGGTTGGAGGTTCAAATCCAGCAGCAAGGTTGGGCCTCCTGCTCCCACCACCAGAGGGCAGTGATGCCCCCCCCAAAATAAAAAAACAAAACAAACAAAAGAGAGTAAGGAATGTAAATTTGTGATTTCCACTTTGGGCAGTTGTTCAGCTACCCACTGGAGAGAGAATCCTGATGCCAAGTGTCATTGTAACAACTAGTTCGCTGAACTCATCAAATAATGCAGTACTGTCTCTGCTGAACCAGTGTGCACCAGCTGAACCCCACCACTAGGACTGACAATTTGATGATTAAAGCCCACCCTCTCGCACTGTGGAAGACAGCCCTGGAGATTTTTCTCCTGTAAAAAGTATAGCCGAGAAAATCCTGTGGGGCAGGGGTCACCATTATGGGGAATTGTCTTAACGACCGTGGATTGGGCAACAGGTGTCATTCCAGAGTTTTAAACATTTGAGATATTTTTAATGCCTGGATCTGCTGACTGTGGTTGCTCTTTGAAGATTGCCTTTGTCTCATCACAGTGGATGAAATGAACCCTGGGGGAGGCTAGGAGATCTCAGATAAGACTCGACAAGTCATCTCCACCCAAACCCCACATCCACCTCACTGCCACCGAGCTGATTTTGACTCATGGCGACCCTGTGGACAGAGACAGAACTGCTCCTGGGAGCTTGCTTCCAGGCCGGCCCATCTTGACAGGAGCAGAAGCCTCGTCTTTTCCCCTTGGAGTTGCCGGCGCATTCAAACTGCTGGCCGTGTCCTTAACACAGCCCCACACATAACCCCCTGAGCCGCCCAGTCAGCTCAGAGCAACCCCAAACTATTCCTAAATTGGTGACTGAAAATATGGGTTAAAGTCATCCGAAGCTTCATTTTCTTTCCTTATTACCACAAGAAAATTTGGGTCATCAGAGTCTGAGCTTTATTTTGTGGCAATAGGAATTAGAGGAAGCCAATTAGGAAACCTCAAGGAAGAGGAAGTGCCCCTGGACCGAGGGGAAGACAAGTCTTATTTCCTCTCTGTCCTTGACTAACTCGTTTAGAGCCAGGCACCTCCCTGTCTCCATGGGACCAAGGTTTGTCGGGGTAGCAGGGTGAACAAAGGCCAAAAATCCATCTGAGATCCTAAGATCTAGGGAAGGTTTTGTTCAAGGTTAGGAATAGATTAAAGCCACACACACACACACACACCAGCACCCTCGTCCTTATTTACCAACTACCCTTTCCATTCACAAAGAGGGCAGCTGAGTTCAAGTGTACTAGGGGTGGACATAGCCGACTTCGCCTGTCTGAAAGACAGCTACAGAATCAGGCAGCAGATCCTCTAGAGCGTGTTTTGACACGGGGTCCAGAACCTGACGGTGTCCCAGCTAAGGACGCAGGCTCTTCTTTGCCCCTCCCTTCCTCCTCTTATTTTTCACTGGAACATTTGTTGTTCTTTCAAGCTATGAAGAACTTCCTGTGCTATCATGCCCAAGGGGAAGTTGTGTGTTAAAAACCACCAACGGTTAAGGTTCAGCCAGCTGGGTACATGGCATTGCCTCTGCCAGTGTGCTGCAGAGACCCATGGGAATTCTCCAGGCTTCTCAGAGCCCTTAGCTTCCAAAAGTACGGGCTTACCGATGGGTGGTTTGGGTCTTCGTGTAAGGAGGAGTTGGGGAAAACAAGAGAACTATTAAAAGTTTTAAGAGGTTAACAATAAATGTGCTATAATTAAAGGATAAACTCTAGGGGTTTCCACTCTAGAAAGGGTTCTTGAATAGCTTCATTGAGTGTCCTTTTGGGTTGAGCTGAGACAAGTTTCTGAGAACGCAGAGAGAAATAATAGTTGTGTGATTGTTGTGTTGATGGAATTAAACCCACGAGGGTGCGGGCACCACCCTGGGTGTGATGGATGAGGAAAACAGGGGTCCTTTTTTGGAACCTGGACTGCCGAAGGGTTTGAAGGACTTATGAGTAGAAAGAAGCACAACCAATGCCACCCTCGACCTCCCTTTTGGTGTTTCTTTGCCTATAAATTATGGGACATCTACAGAAACATCACCCTTTCTCCTTTCCCCAAGCTCAGCCCAAATGACAACTCCTCGGCCTGCTGGATGCAGGGACTGAGATGGGTATGAGAGAGAGAAGGGTGGGAAAGATGCAAGTTGTGATTGATTCTTCACTGGAGGAAGCACTCATCAATTCTAGCCAGGGAGCCATACAGATCCTTCTCTTTCTCTACTCCTCAGCCAGAGTTGCATCAGCTGAGCTCCGATCGAGGCTGCCTAGTCCCTTTGGACCTCCTCAGCCTCAAACAAAAACCAAACTCACAGCCATTGTGTTAATTCTGACTTGTAGTGACTCCCTAAGACGGGAGAGTCACCCCAGTGAGTTTCTGAGACTTTAACTCTTTTCAGGAGTAAAAAGTCCAGACTTTCTCCCACGGAGCAGCTCGTGATTTCAAATTGCTGACCTCAGGGCTAGCCGCTTCATGTAACCACTATGCCAGCAGGGCTCCTGCCTCCTTAGCATCAGGGACTTTCCTCTCTCCAAAGATATGGTATGGTCACGCCACCAGGCACTGCATTTCAATTATCTGTTAATATCACCTGGGTCCACAGATACAGCTCATTTTTACATTCATTGAAACAGCTAACAGAGGATCTTAACACTGAGGGCGAAATTCTTATCTTGCCCTTTAATACCATGTTACTCACCCACATCTGCTGTCCCTGGGAATCTACAGTGCTGCTCTTTAACCTCTGCCTTGTGGGTAACCCCTACCTTCCGCCTACCTCCACCCCCAGAGGAGAGTGTGGGCCTTGCCAATCGGAGGCCCCCAGGAGGTTTTCTAAGGCTCACGAGATTTCAAGTCATCTCTAAAACTTTTCAAAAATCCAGAAAGTCATTTCAAAAAATTAAGTTGGTGGCCCCACAGAGAGGAAGATCAAACTTTCCATACAGACACAGCAAGCCTGTCTGCTGCTCCCCCCCTCCCCGGGATTGTGTCAGAGTACAGGAGGGCTGGTACCTTGCCCGTGGTGAAAACCAGCCTTTCACCCAAGCCAACCTCTTTGACCCCAGGGGAAGTCCACCTAGGTAAATAGTTTAGCTGGTGTTTGGCACCCCATAGCACATATTTATGAAATCTGCTCCCAGGGAGTTTCCCCTTGCAGTGCAATCAATAAGGGTTTGTCTTTCTGAAAGATTTCCCACAGGAATCCATTTACCTATTGGGGGAAAAATCTAATATAAACTCTCTGAGCACTTGGGCATTTGAGAGCTGGAATTGCTTTCTCAGTCCATTCAAATAAAAAATATAATCAACTCCCGTCGGGAAAAGGCTCTTCAGGGAGTGATCTGAGCACTCCATGCTAGACCTTGTATGGGTCTGTTATACTGGTGAACACCACAGAGGTGACCCTGCCCTCAAGAAACCTGATATTTTGATTTTAGCTCTTAGTTTGTGTTTGTATTGCAAATGAGGGTGTATCTTCATGGGTATTAAAATATGCATACCATACAAACTGTGTGCCTCTTTCAAGACCCAGTGTAACTGCACCCTCAGAGAAGTGATCAGGGCTTGAGTATGTAAAGTCATTCAGTGGCTGCAGTGTGTTATTTGAAATGACCCATCTCTGCGAGTCAGTGAATATCCACAGGTGCTTTCCAGATAGAACGGGTTTCTTTAGTTGACTCCTCTGTCCCTTTGTACAATTTTCAGTCCAAATTAATAGTCACTTATTAAATGCCTGCGGGGGGGTGGGGGTGGGGTGTGTGTGGATAATACAGAGAGGAAAAAGAATCCATCCCTGCTCTGCAATCCTTGAGGAAGCCCAGACCACACAACTCTCTCAGTCGAACCACATCACTGCTGATGTTTGTCCATTATTTCATGCCTCCTAGATTTATTGAATTTCAAGTCCTACTTCTGTTTGCCTTGCTAGGGCCAGACCCAATGTTTTCACAAGGCCCACTGGCGCCCTGGTGGTATAATGAAATCACGAGATTTCAAGTCATCTCAAAAACTTTTCAAAAATCCAGAAAGTCATTTCAAAAAGTTAAGTTGGTGGCCCCAGAGAGGAAGATCTAACTTTCCATACAGACACAGCAAGCCCGTGCGCTGCTCCCCGCCTCCCCGGGATTGTGTCAGAGTACAGGAGGGCTGGTACCTTGCCCGTGGTGAAAACCCGCTTTTCACCCAAGCCAACCTCTTTGACCCCAGGGGAAGTCCACCCAGGTAAATAGTTTAGTTGGTGTTTGGCACCCCATAGCACATATTTATGAAATCTGGTTATGAGTTGGCTTGCTAGCTGCAAGGTCAGAGGTTTGAAACCACCATCTAGTTCTGAGGGAAAAAGACATAGCTTTCTGCTCCTATAAAGATGTAGTCTTGGAACTCGCAGTGGCAGTTCTACTCTGTTCTAACAGGTCACTATGGGTCAGAATTAGCACGATAGCAGTGAATTGGGGTTTTTGAGTATCTGGCTGGTGGGCTGGAGATTCCCCACTCTTGGCGTTAAAGGGCTATTTAGTGAACTGTCAATGTATGGTAAGCACTGCTGGAGTTGTCTGAGCGGCATCAGTGACCAAAACAGAGATCTTTGTCATGGAGCTGAGATGAGGGTGGGAGAAAGGAGCAAAGGGGAAACAGCGCATTATGATGATATAAGAAAGGAGAGAGGTAAGAGGGATCAGGCTTGCATGGGGTCCTAGGGGGAAACAACTTGCTGGGGAACCAAATCCAATTCACGAGGAGAGCAGGTGTTAGAAAGGGCAGCTCCCTCTGTCATCTTTGCAAAAGTGGAGCAACAGGTTTTTTCTTCTGCAACTGCCCTGGGTGGCCTAGAGCCAGCAGCCTTGAGGTTAGGGTGCCACGGAGTTGGTTCCAATTCATAGCAACCCCATGTACGCCACAATGAAACCGTCGGAGCCTGTGCCACATTCGAAATTGCGCTTGCAGTGACTGTGTCGCTCCATCTTCTTGAAGGTCTTCCTCTTCTTCACTGACCCCCTGCCACTCACGATGCCCAGGGACCGACTCCTCTTGCTGACACGTCCAAAGCATGTGAGATGAAGTCTCCCCACCTTCACTTCTAAGAAGCATTCTGGCTGTCCTTCCTCTGAAACAGATTTTTTTGTTCTCAGTCAGTCCAAGATACTTTTAATATTGTCAACAGCATCATTCAAATGTATCAATTCTTCTCTGGTCTCCCTTATTCATTAATCCAGTTTTTACATGCATATGAGGCTATTTGAAAATGCCATTGTTTGATTTAGGCTCACCTTTAGGCTCCTCAAAGCGAAATTTTTGCTCTTTCAGACTTAAGAGCCTGTGCAGCTGATTTGCCCAATGGAGCGGGTCATATGATTTCTTGACTGTTTCAATGAGCATTGATTGTGGATCCAAGTAAAATGAAATCTATGTCAATGTCACACAAGAGCACATCATGGAGAATGATTCCATCAATATGTAACTGCCAAGCTGCTGGCAATCAGGGCCCAGCCAATTGACATGTATTTCGAGGGGACAGAATTCAATCCACAACAAGGGACAACTTTGATTGACTTGGAAATTAGCTAGCGCTTCAAAGTACTGTGTGCACCAGAGACACTTAGTGCATTCAGTATTTTTGTTAAACAGATTTCAGTTTGGATTTTCTTCAGATTAATAAAACAGAATATTTTTCAAAAACACTCAAGAATTGGAGTTTCCTTACGAGGTTCTTATAGTATTTCTTTTTTTCTTGAAAATGGAAAGTAAGTTCGGGAGAAACTACATTAAAGAAGAAGAGTTTCTATTTCAGTACTAAAGTGCCTGACACCTCGGTGTAAACTGGCCTTCCTCATGCACAACCGTTTTTAGCAAAAGTAAAAGCTAACGCCGTTTTGCATTTTATATTCACTCAGTAGGAGTTCCGCCTTGGAGTGAAAAGAGGTGCAAATTTACAATATGAAAAGCCATCTGGGCTGAGCCCCGGTGGCGTAGTGGTTGTGCGCGGGACTGCGGCCCACTGGGACGGAGGTTCAATTCCAGCAGTGGGGCTGGGCCTCCTACTCCCACCACCGGAGAGCAGTGATGCCAAAAAAAAAAAAAAGCCATCTGCTCTTCACCCGGCGTCACCGGGTCTGCTTGGAATTAATCTCCTTAACACTAGCCTGCTATACACGAGCCTGATTCTCTCCGTTTTTGTTCAGTATCAATCAACGTTGCTTAACCTTCGCGATTGCCTTATTACACGTGTGTTCCAACCTCAGTACTATTTAAGATGAAAACCCTATAGGGGCTCTCAGTCATAATGAAAACCCCGGTCTTGTTAGCGTCCTCTCCTGTCTGTACCTCATTTTACGCGGACGGCTGCCCTTGCCGTGCACTTCCTCCTCTAACTAGCAAAGAAATGAGGGGCTCGAGCGTTAAGGACGCTTTCAGTCCAGACCCAAGCTGGATGGGCAGTTGCCCAAACTGATGCACAGTCCATTTCGCCCACACGGATGGGCACGTCGCTATTCGGGGTCCCCAGGGAGCTTTCCCCGCTCTGGCTCTGGTAACACACTCCAAGAAAACCCCAAGCGCCACGACCGGGGCTCCGATTGGCACGTTCGGGGCGCGCAGACACGGCTCTCGCGCAGGCGCACACCGAAGGCCAGCCGCCTCGCCCCTCCCCGCAGGGGCGGGGCCTCGGGCTTCCGCTCGCCCGGACGCCGGAGACGCGGGCGCCGTGCGCCAGAGCGGAAGAAGCCTGGTCGGTGCCCCGGAAACAGTTGCCGGGACTTCCGGGAGGGGCTTGTTGCCTGGCGTGGAAGCGACGGGGCCGGCGAGCTGTGCTTGCGGTAGGGGGTGTTCTCACCATGTCCCGGGGGTCCAGCGCTGGCTTCGACCGCCACATCACGATTTTCTCACCCGAGGGCCGCCTCTACCAAGTAGGTGAGTGAGCCGGGCCACCTGGGCGCCATGCTGCTTGCCCTGTCATGGTGCGGCCTGGAGCGTGCGGCCGCGGCCCGGGGGCAGCTCGAGGGCTGCTGCGGCCCCTGACCTGGGGGAAAACGAGGGCCGAGTCCGGATGGGGCCGCGTGTTCCCCAGCCCCGAGTGGAGGCGGGTAGCGGAGACCCGACGGCCGGGGGTCCGGCTGGCGTCGGGCGAGCAGCCGCACGGGACGGCGCAATGAGGGAAGAATGAAGGCGGGAAGGCCCGCCTCGGGGGTCCTCTGGCGCCGTTAGGGGCTGCGTGCCGGCCCCGTGCGCTCCCGCCTGAGGGATAATGGGGTCCGTGAGGTCCCAGCGAAAACGCGCCTTAACCTTTTTCCTCCACCCGTGCAGGCGCAAGGCCTCCAGGCGGCTCCCTGCCCACCAGCGTTTGGTGCCCGTCCCAGACCCTGCGTGGATCTCAGGGATGCCTAGATGCATGTCCCGGCCCCTCCCACAGTGACGCCCACGCTTTCACGGGGTTCCCAGACGAGTAAACAAACGCAGAAAAGGAAAAGGCCGACGTTGCAAGCGTCTGCAGAGCGTAGGACATCTTTGGGGAAACGGGTGGGTCAGAATGAGGGGCCCGCGGTTCGAGAGCGTCTCTTGAAGTTTACACCCCTTTTCCCACCTCCGTCGGCAGGAAACTTCTTGCAGTTTCCAGGCTGGTGCTGCGTTCTGTGAACAAGCTGCGGAACCGAAGGAAGCTCAGCTTGAAAACAAAGCCCAAGCTAGTTGGCGGTTACGCGGTGTAACTGTATTTTGTCACGTTCGGGATTATAAATCAGACCTTTGACTTCTTGCCACAGGGAATTTAGTATGAGGAGAGTTCAGTGTACATCCTGGCCCATCATTTCTTATTTTTGCGTGAGATTAGCATCTCAGTACTTGGGTGAATGATGCTAATTTTTAAATCCGTGCTTGGGAATCATAAGTAGAATGTTGCTTTATAAAGGAAGTGCTTATTACCTGGAAATTTTAAAAAATGTTGAAGTCCATTGTATGCTACAGCTGTACATAATGTAGCAAGAAACAACTCTTCAGATTTCTTCTAAAAGTCTAGTGGATTTTACTTGTTCTCAGTTAAAAATATGATCAAAGATGAAAGAGAACTGTATCTAAAAGGATAGCATTTTATGCCAGAGTTTTAATGGACCATATATATTTCATAGTTTTTAATAAGCGAACAGGTAAATTCTCATTTTAGATCTATAGTTTGCTTTTGTATATTGACTGTGAAATCCAGTCAGAAAGCATAATCTTTAATATTTCTTAGATAAGAAGAGTAATAATTTATGGAGATTTGAAAGAGACCTTGTTGGGAAAAGGTTTAGAATGATTTGAACCACTGACTCTGCCTGTTATTTGGGGCCTGTTGCTAGCAAAGAGAAAGTGAAAGAGTAGCTGGAATGAGCAAGCATTATAGGGGTGAGGAGTTCAGGCTCTGGAACCTAACAGGCTTTAGATCCCTGCCTGTTGCAGAGGAACAAGCCAGGTGCAGTTATTTAACTTTCGCCTTAGTTTTTATGTGCAAAGTTGGTCTTACAGGCCCCTTTTTAGAGGGTGGTTTTGAGGGTTGAATAATGTAATGTGTGTAGAGGACTAGTATCCCATACTGGTGCTCACTAAATGTTACTGGGTGGCACTCATCATATTTTGAGCAGGTCATATTTTGGGTGACATTAGATTAATAGCTATGTAGACATGGGCTATTTCCATTTTAAGGGTTCATCCATGCTTGAGTCTCCTAGTGAAATATGTGCACAATCATAAATGCTATTTAAAATCTTTGGCAGTGGACAGATAATATGACAAAAATGGGGAGATAAAGAAGGAAAGATTCATGGGAAGATTAAGTATGTGGCTCATCTACATTAGACGGGGTTCCAAAAAATTAATGCCTAAAGCTGACTTTCAAAAAATGAAGGCTTAAAGTTACAATGCTGACCTTAATTGTAACCTGGTGATAGTGGTTGCTGCCAGAAAAATGAGGAGGAACTCACGTCATCAGCGGATGGCCTGAATGAAGACAGGTTCTCTCGGTAATACATTTCTTTGTCTTAGTCTCATCAGTCCGTGGCTGCTGAGTTTATTCTGGCTGTAGTGACCCTGTGCAGCAGAGTAGGCTGCCCCTTCAGGTTTCTGGGACTTGCAGTCGCCATGGGTGCAGACTGCCTCCTCATCTTTCTCCCAAGGAGCTCCTGCTGAGTTCAAAATTCTTACCTTGTGGTGAGTGGTCTGTCAGGGGACCCTAAGTCCCCAGGACTCCTTAGTTTTGTTAAGGTGCCTTAAAAAAGATGCAATCAAAGCAGTGACTTCAGGAGGGCTCTGCTAGGCCGCTTAAATATAAGAAAGGGCTTAGCTCCAAAAGTTGTGGCAATTGTTTTGGCAACTTTTGGATCCCAAAAGGATCTCTTGATAGATTTTCTGAAAGTTGATTCTGGGGTTTATTAGGAAGAAGTTTTAAGAAAATGGAATCTTAGTGAGAAAAAGACCAGGAAAGTTACACCAAAGACATGTTTTCCATCAGGACAATGTCTCTGCTTATTTTTCACAGATAGTAAGGGTCGTCCTAAGATAATTTCATTGGGAAACCATACCCCATTCACCTGACAACCCTTATTTTGCCTTTCCACTTCTATTTGTTCCCCAAACTAAAAAGTTTCAAAGGTACATGGTTTGAGCGCCTCAAGAATGCCAAAACTTCTTTTTTTGGGGGGAGGAGGGGGCATCACTGCTCTCCAGTGGTGGGAGTAGGAGGCCCAGCCACACTGCTGGAACTGAACCTCTGTCCCAGTGGGCCGCAGTCCCACGCACAACCACTACGCCACCGGGGCTCAGCCCAAAACGTCTGTTTTTGACAGTGTATAAATCCCAAGAGTGCAGAATTCTTTGAGGAATGGTTAAAGAGATGGAAATGCTGCTTTCAGAAGTATTTAGAGCTAGATGGGAGGGTATGTCAAGAAACATTCACTTCTTTTATTTTGTTTAGTTAAAGTATCTATGAATTGCAATAATAATTTTTAATTGGTCATTATATATCCTTGGGTAGCTTTGGAAAATTTTCTCTTAATATGCGTACGCAGTATTTGTGCTTTAAGAAAAACCTCGTAGAACAACAAACAGGCCACCTAGCTTAAAATTTCAGGACCTTTCTCCTGATTCTACTGGGTTATTTCCCCTGGAAACAGTCCTTGGTGGGCAAATTAATCCTGTTTACTTTCATGCTTCCCACTTCAGCTAGCTTTTCATTTGCTGGGTACGTCTAGCAAAAGGGAGACAGGAACCGTCCCTTTATTGGCCATGCAGATGTGCCGTGTAAAATGTACGAACCCTGAGACCTTTTTTAAAAAAAAATTTAAAAAATTTTTTAGGCATCACTGCCTTCATGTGGTGGGATTAGGAGGCCCAGCCTTTGCTCCTGTGGAGCTGGAATTGAACCTCCATCCCAGTGGGCCACACCCCTGTGCACAACCACTACGCCACCGGGGCTCAGCCTCCCTAAGACCTTTTAAAGTTTATTTACTCCCTTTTTTTCTACGATACATCTACATACTTATACATTCCTTAAGACGATGTTATCATTTTGTTTTCATCAGTCATAAGTGATGCAAAGAGGAAAGCTTCAATCGTATATGTTTTATAGATAGTTGCCAATTTTGATGCTCTTCTGTCCTGAAGATTGGAGTTTTCATTTGGTAGGGTAACTTGTCTTGGCTGACCTACCATATCAGTTCACTTGTCTCTGCCTCATTCTTTGTTGTTGTTGTTGTTGTTTTTTGGGCATCACTGCTCTCTGGTGGGAGTAGGAGGCCAAGCCTTGCTCCTGGAGAGCTGATGCTGGATTTGAACTGCCAACCCAGTGGGCCGCAGTCCCGCACACAACCACAACGCCACCGGGGCTCAGCCTCTTTTTAATGACTATTTTATTTTGTTGTGTAAATATATGTGCTCTACTTCAAAAGTAAAAAATACTATTCTTTTTTTCAGAATATGCTTTTAAGGCTATTAATCAAGGTGGCCTCACTTCCGTAGCTGTCAGGGGGAAAGACTGTGCAGTAATTGTCACACAGAAGAAAGTACCTGTAAGTAATGCTATCCAATTCCTGTGTCATAAAAGAAGTTTTCTTGCATTTGTACAAAGATGTGTTGTTGCTTATATAAATTAGCATTGTGCTTGCTTTGACAATATTTTCTGTCATTCAAGAAGATTCTCTTATCTATTTGCAATTTAGTTAGGGTAATCCACGTTTTGAACACTGGCTTACAGTTTAATGTATTGAACCTGGGTGTTCACAAGGGGTAAGCACAATGGGTTCTTGAGGTCTTTTGCCAAAACGACAAGACAAGCTCGGATGAGATACAGCTCTCGCTCAGAGGGGACAGGCGGTTTCTCAAGGGAAGACAGGCTCCCTCAACTTTCTCTGAAGTTATTTGAACTATAAAATAAGTGGAAGACATTTACTGTGTAGTTTATCACAGAGCCTTAGCTGTGCCTGTTTAGAAGAGCTAAGCAAAGGATCACAGGGTTTTGTTTCATTTTTAAAATTACCTTGGTTCGTTTTGCTCATTAGGACAAATTATTGGATTCTAGCACAGTGACCCACTTATTCAAGATAACTGAAAACATTGGCTGCGTAATGACGGGGATGACAGGTAAGCAACTCACTGATGACTGAGACATACAAACCTTATATTACTTACTTCAAATTGTTTTTGACATTTTGTTTTAATTTAAAATTCCCTTTGCCCTGGGATGCTGTGACTTAAGTACTGACCACTAACCTCAAGGCCAGCAGTTCAGACCTCCCAGCCCCTCTGCAGAAGAAAGATGGGGTTGTCTTCTCCCATCAAGATGCAATCTTAGGAAGCGCTGTGGGACACAGTTATACTCTACCCTTTAAAGAGTGACTACGAGTTTGAATCAGCTTAATGGCAGTGGGTTTGGCTTTAGTGATTTAATGTGTGCAGTCTTGCAAGATTCAGTATTGTGAAAGTTTTTGGAATGCAGTTTTCATATCTTGGTATGTTTTTGTTTGGTTTTGCCACGATCAGGAACACTGGTTTATCTTAATTCAGATGTAGTTAAAAAATTTAGGGGACTTAAATCAATATAGGGGCCCTGATGGTGTAGTGGTTACGAGTTGGGCTGCTCACTGTGAGGTTAGCAGTTCAAAGCCACCGCTGCTGCTCAGGAGAAAGACAGGGCTTTCTACTTCCATAAAGTTACAGTCTGCCAGTGGTGAGAGTGCCCTTACCAGATGGGTGGAGGGAAGGTGGGGGAGAGAAGGGGAGCCAGATACAGGGATCTACACATAACCTCCTATCTGGAGAACGGACAGTGGAGGAGTGGGCAAGGGGAGACGTCGGGCAGTGTGAGATATGACAAAACAATAATAGTTTATAAAGTATTGAGGGTTGGTGGGGGAGGGGGAGCAAGGGCGGAGGGGAAAGGATGAGAAGCTGATATCAAGGGCCCGAGTGGAAAAGCGGATGTGTGGAGAATGATGACGGCAGCAGGTATGTGACAGTGCTTGACACTGTATATGTATCTATGTATTGTGAAAAGTGATGTATGAGCTCCCAATAAAATGATTTTTAAAAATAAAAAAATAATAAATAAAAAAAAGAGTTACAGTCTTGGAAAGTCACAGGGGAAGTTCTACCCTGTCTTCTAGGCTCTCTCTGAGTTGACAATGACTTGATGGCAGTGAATTTTTTTTCCAGATAATTCACTGTCTCAAACTTTGTATTTATGACACTGCATAGAAATATATAAGAATTGTAAGAATTATTTTATACTTCTAGTTCTCAAATCAAAGACAAATTCAAGCCTTAAATTCCCAAAAAAAATTCTCCTTAAAGTCTGTTTTTTGGGGATTTTTTTTTTGGGGGGGGTCCTCTGTTGGGGACTTTTGAGACTTATTCAAAACTTGTAGAAACATTTTGATGGCAGGTGAAGGGCTCTGTGTAAAAGGACAGTATAGTGTATAAAGTTCATTCTTTAAAAGTATGTGTTCCTTCTTTTAAGATGTCTATTTTGCTGAGTCATTGATGCGAGGAAAGGCTAATGCAGACCATTCTTTGCCCCTTAACCCATTACTATGTAGTGGGGAAACCGTCTGACGTTGCTTTTTCTATGTGATCAGCTGACAGCAGGTCCCAGGTACAGAGGGCTCGCTATGAGGCAGCGAATTGGAAGTACAAGTATGGCTATGAGATCCCTGTGGACATGCTGTGTAAAAGGATCGCAGACATTTCTCAGGTCTACACGCAGAATGCTGAGATGAGGCCTCTTGGTTGTTGTAAGTATATGGAGTTTCTAAAATAATTGGTGGATTTTGACGGTTTAAAAGAGCATATAGGGCTGAACCCTGGTGGCCTAGTGGTTGTGTGCAGGACTGCGGCCCACAGAGTTGACAGTTCAAATCCAGCAGCAACTCTTCAGGAGCAAAGCTGGGCTTCCTACTCCCACCAGGGCAGTGATGCCACACACACACACACACACACACACAAAAGCATATAGAGCTGAGCCCCGGTGGTGGTGTAAGTTGTTGAGTGTGGGACTGCAGCCCGCGGGCTTGGCAGTTCAAATCCAGTGGCAGCTCTCCAGGAGCAAGGCTGGGTAGCTCCCATGACCACCAGAGGCAGTGATGCCCACCCCCACCCTCCCCCCCAGAAAACAAAAGAGCATATAGAAATTGTTGCAGGAGCACTTGGGTTCTGAATAACAGTGTGTGAATGATATAAGGTAGAGAAATCTTTATTATAAGTCTGAAATGAAGAATAGCCTTGATAACATGAATGTACTTGGAAAAAAATTTTAAGTGAGCGTGCTGAGAGTGAGCCCAAGTGGCAGTATATTTTATTTTTAAGTTTTGTTGGCATATAAATCACATAGTGTACAATTCAGTAGTTTAATTCTGTTAAGAAGACTTGCACAGTCACCACCACCAGTTTTAGAACATTTCCTTCTTTTTGTACTCATGGTTATTAGTTCCCCAATTCCTCGCCACCTCTCCGACTCTGTCCCCAAGAAACCATCAGTTCAGTTACTGTCTCTAAAGGTTTCCTATTCTGGATTTCACCTGGCAATTCTTTCACCTTGAGGTGCTAGTAGGCTTTCACCAAGATAATTCTGTTTGGGAATGTGTGGTTGGAAAGAGCCACGTCTCTGGCCTATTAGGCTGTGGAAAGGTAATGTGCTCTACTGCAATCCTAGATTACTGGGTCTGTGAGTGAGCTCTGGTGGTTCAGTGGTTAACCCGTTCAGCCTGCTAACGGCAAGGTTTGCAGTTTGAAACTGTCAGCCACTGTGGGAGAGAAACACAGTCTCGGAAACTCTCAAGAGTAGTTCTAGCCTTTCCTATGAGTCGGCATCAACTTGATGACTGAGGGTCTATGAAAATGTGTGTCAGGTCAGGTTAACTAAGAAAGAAACCCAGTGATACTCATGTGTAATGAGAGAGCTTTATATCAAGAAGTAATTGTATATCCAGAAAGCACCCCAGTCCAGTCCAACTCAAGTCCATCAGTCCCTCTTCAAAGTCACACCGTCACAAACAATGATGCCAAATGCAGGAATATCACCATCACAGGCTGGTGGATGCAAAGTCTTGTGGATCCAATGGCGTGGACACATCTCCAGGGCTCTGGCAGGTTTCAGAATGGTGAAGGCAGAGATGGGCAGGTTCCCATGGCCCTCCTTATATGAAGGCCCACACCCACAAGGAGGCACCATTTGGCTGTGACCTGATTGACAGGCTAAGCTCCACCTGTACACTTTAATGTATCTTCAAGGTGACATGAAAGGATGCAATTATCATAAAATGCCTCAGTGAAGACATTTTGGCAATCTTATTGCCAAAAGATCGAGCATCCTAAAGAATGAGGCTGTCACTTTTAGGACTAAGATGTGCTTACCCAAGCCATGGTTTTTCAGTCACCTTATATGCTTGTGAAAGTTGGACATTGAATGAGAAAGACCAAAGAAGAATCTGCATTTGAATTATGATGTGGATGGAGATTGAAAGTGCCATGGACTACTAGAGGAGCCAACACACATCTGTCTTGGAAGAGTTACAGCCACGGTGCTCCTTAGAAGCAGCGGTCCTGTGACCCAATCCTGCATGCTGAAAGTGAGGAGGACTTGAAGTTCTAGCTGATGAAGATCAAGGATTACAGCCTTAAGTATGGATTATAACTCAAGTGTAGAGAAAACAAAACCCCTCACCACTGGACCGGTGGGTGAGGTAGCATGAGAAATGGGTAAGAGATTGAATTGTCAAGGAGTTTCTCTTACTTGTATCTACAGTCCACTCCTGGAAGCAGCAGTAAGGAGGTCAAAAGACTCTGTGCATTGGGTAAATCTGCTGTAGAGACCTCTTTTTCTTCTAATGTCTTTTTTTTTTTTTTGGTGGCATCACTGCCCTGGTGGGAGTAGGAGGCCCAGCCTTGCTCCAGGAGAGCTCTTGCTGGATTTGAACCATCAACCGTGTGGGCGACAGTCCTGCACACAACCACTATGCCACCAGGGCTCAGCCAGAATACCTCTTTATAGTATTGAAAAGCAAGGATTGTACTTTGAGGCCTAGGGTGCACCTGTACCAAGCAATGGTATTTTTTTTTGGGGGGGGGGGGGCATCACTGCTCTCTGGTGGTGGGATTAGGAGGCCCAGCCCCACTGCTGGAATTGAACCTCCACCCCAGTGGGCTGCAGTCCTGCGCACAACCACTACGCCACCGGGGCTCAGCCCCGCAATGGTATTTTTCAGTTGTCTCATGCACCTGTGAAAGTTGGACATTGGCTAAGGATGCACTTGAATTTGTGATGCTGGGAAGAATATTGAAAGTACCTTGGACTGCTGTAAGGATAAATAAATCTGTCTTGGAAGAAGCACAGCGAGAGTGCTGTACTTAGAAGCAAAGATGGCGAGACTTTGACTTTAAAACTTTGGGGATGTTGTCAGGAGAGACTAGTTCCTGGAGAAGGATGTGATGCTTGATAAAGTAGAAGGGAAAAGAGAAGGCCCTCACGGAGGTGCATTGACACAATGACTGTATCAACGGGCTCAGGCGTAAGAACCATTGTGAGAGTGGCTTGGAACTGGGCAGTGCGTCCTTCCATTTTGCATATGGGTTGGAAGCAACGCGATGGCACCTACTCTTTGAATCTATGTACCTCTCACTGTCTAAGAAATTAGTTTTCATTTGATTACCTCATAATACTCTCTTTTCCTTACAGTTTTCTCAGCTTATTCTTTGCTGCTAGTGCCTTAAATGTAGCTCACGGGGGTTCTCTACTGAGCCCTCTGTCAATTCTGTGTGGTTGATTTTACCCACTTTCAGGCTGCATTTCAATTGTTGGTTTAACTTTAGCCCAGTCATCAATACCTACAGATACTTTAAGCTTAAAAGCTTTCCTGTTCTTATCACATCTGTCATTTCTTTATTAATTTGCCTTTGCAGCACGTCTAAGGTACCTATTGCTTCTCTCCTCATTCTTGCCTACTCTGTCCTTTCAATGGATACACGAGTTGCCATTCTGAAAGCCAGCTTTAGTCTTGTTCCCCGAAACTTCGTTCCTCGAGGGCTGTCTGGTATGTCCGCTACAGTTTTGTCCCATCATTGTCTCTTCTACCATGTCCTTGATCTGGAGCCTTGGCAGCGTGCAGGTTGTCTTGTCCTTCCGGAGGGGACCTGCGCTTGCAGGCTCAGGGCCTTTCGTGCACTGTTCCTTTCCCCTCCTCTCCCCTACATGTCCTTGCCACCTGCTCATTGGGAGTACTCGACTTCTCTTGCAAGATCATGCACTAAAGAAGCGTTCCTTCCTTCCTTTAGGCAGTAGTGGATGTCACTTAAAATGTAGAAAACAAAATGACAGGGTGACGTAACAGTTGACTCGGGCAGCTTTCTGATCATGACTCTGTGTGACCCCATGTACAGAGAAAGAAGCAGCGCCTGGCCCTGGGCCTTCCTCCGATGTAGCCACTAGGGCACTCCATCTCAGGAGGGTCTTCCTCTTTGTCACCAGCTCTCTGCAAAGCTGATGTTCTAGTCAATAACATAGAACTGGAAATGCCTCATTTGTAAGCTGTAAAACATTTATAAATATGAATGAAGTCATTGGTTAATACTGAATCTTGTATTAGGACACTTAAAAAAGATTAAATGTAGAATATAGAAGATAGACCATTTCTTACGTAAATGCTTTGTTACATGCTCTGCTGATCAGAAAGAGGTTTGACTTGTACTCTGAGAACATTAGAGTCATAGTAAAAAAGTTGTGTATACATAATTTAGTGTTTGTAAGAACTCTTTACTAAAGTAGTCACAGAAATGATGAAGGGCAACTCCCCTCCCTAAGTGTGTCCACCTTAATAGTCACGTCTTAGTTTAAATAAAGACTTCAATGGAAAGGCCTACTAAGATTCCAGACAACTAGCGTGCCTGTCACACTTCGAGAAGGGTTTACATTGCCCTTCCTCATTCATCTATACATAAGGGTGTGTGTATCTCACACTGTGTGCTGATTATGTGTGATAAATCCCTTTGTGAAAAAGAAATGCTTATGTTACCTAGTTCATCCATGATAGCTGGTATTTTGCATATCCATTTCCGCAAAGAGACTCGATGGTCAGAGTAATGATGGCTGACAGCAGCTCTGTGATGCCATCAGGAAAGTGGGAGTTTTCGTGTCCACAGCGTTTCAGTGGAACCTTGCTTCTCGTCGTAGGTATGATTCTGATCGGCATAGATGAAGAGCAAGGCCCTCAGGTGTACAAGTGCGACCCTGCAGGTTACTACTGTGGCTTCAAAGCCACTGCGGCAGGAGTGAAGCAAACTGAGTCAACCAGTTTCCTTGAAAAAAAAGTGAAGAAGAAATTTGATTGGACATTTGAACAGACAGTTGAAGTAAGTTGGCAAAAAGGAACTGATGCTTTTATGTTATGTATGTGGAATATGGAGCTTTTTTGCGTAGTTGACTTCATCAAGGCACTTACTAGGTACTGTGAGCTTAAGAGTAAAATCAATGTCCTTCAACTGGAATGGGGCCAGTTAGGACTAGTTGATTCACTTATTTCCTAGTGTATTTGAAACAGCCATCAACGACACAAAACAAAATGGTAAAATATAACTAGCGATAGGAGTCTCAAGACCAGACTCAGAGACAGGAGTGGGTGCTGTGGGTGAGACTTACGCTTCTTGGTGGAGAGTTAATAATGTGGTGGAGAGTTAATAGTGTGCCTCTGTGTGGAGGGAGTTCTTGAGGAGGTCGGTCACTAGTATTGGGACGTTTCAAACTAAAAGACAAGCCGAATAAAATATGTAGTTACTTTTCACTGCAAAGAAGCTTCTGACTTACTGCCAATATGTTAAAAATGTAATTTTAAAACTTTGACTATAAAGGTCTTGGATAAAGCCATTCTGGCAGTTTAGCAGCATATTTTTGATAAAAGGGAAAATTCCTTTTGTGTTTGATTGGCATTATGACTTGGCTTCAAAAGGTTTATTTGAACTAGAATGAAAAGTTAATGGAATTTCTCTATGAGATTTTTTGAAGCACCCTCTTAGCATCTTAGAGGAGATACAAAGCTAGTTCACATCTGGATGGTACTATCCCAAGATGTTTTGTCTTCCTAATAATTTGAGTTCATAAGACATTCTCAGACTGCTCATATGGAAAGTTCCCTGAAGGCAGAGATTCCTATTTGTCCTGTCCTCCTCCCCTCACTTTCACCCTAAAGTGCCTAAAGGCCCCCACTAAATCTTGATCATCATTCACACTGTTTGAAGAAGTCATCCATTTGGTTTGAAAACATCTTTTTTTTTTTCATTTGACTTGGTAGGTACAAGTTTCTTTTTCTTGGCAGGTGACCTATTAAAGTCAAGCAGTCTAGTATTAACAGCACAGCTGTAGAAGTACAGCATTGAAACCTGAAGCAAAAATGAATCACTTCTGAATAACATATGTTTGAGTAAACTTAAAAGGAATGAGAAGTCTGGGAATCTCTGAAAAATAATATATCCTACTGTGGTTTTTTTTTTTCAGACTGCAATTACATGTCTGTCTACTGTTCTATCAATTGACTTCAAGCCTTCAGAAATTGAAGTTGGAGTAGTTACTGTTGAAAATCCTAAATTCAGGTGAGATATGTTGTTAGCAAATGCTGACGTTCTGGACGAGGACAATGGCAATAGGTCCATTTGCCCTATTCTTTAAAAAATATTCTTAAATTATGATCATAGATTTGTTCAAAGAGATAAAATTTAAAATGTATTGCATGTCTCTCTAAGACAGTGGTTCTAAACCTATGGGGTGAAACGACCCTTTCCCAGGGGTCGCCTGAGTCATCACAGAAGCAAAATGACAGTGATGAAGTAGCAATGAAGATGTTATGGTTGGGGGTCACCACCACAGGAGGGACTGTATGAAAGGGTCGCTGCATGAGGAAGGTTGAGAAGCACTGCTTTAAGTCATGACAATTTTTCTCATTTCAGAGTGATTTTTGTCACCAAGAGTGACATTAAAACAGTTGTAAAGGAAGCATGAGTTATTTTAATTCTTTTGAGTTATTTTCATTTTAAGATCAGTCGTAACTCAAATCCCAAAGTAGTTGCTTTTAAGTTTTTCTGAGCTTTAGTGGAGCTTTGACGAATGATATGAAATACTGGTATGCATCAGACTTTTATCTGGAGATCTTTGGGAAACCCCAAGTTTTGAATATCGCTAATGGAGTGTTGCAGAAGCTGGACGCTTGTCTGTTCTTACTCACAGAGAGACAAACTCCCACACACATCAGCCTAACAGCTTCTGTGAGTCAAATCCATACTGGGTGCTTAGTGTATGTCAGCTTGTTCCATCCCGCCAGCAGCCCTGTGAGGTCACTTATCTACCATGGACCAACAGGCTCTGGGAAATAGTGAAAAGTAATCCATTAAATCCATAGGTGCTGGCATTTTCTTACTCTGTTCTGTTCTTAAAACCACAAGGACAGACACAAGAGCATGGTTGAGGGGGGTGGGGAAAGTTAGCAAACTAAATTTATCCAGACTATGAGATTTCTTTGTTAATATACATTTTTCCTAGTTCTTTTGTTATCTGCTGAGTCATAAACACAAAAGACTTAAAAGACATATGAAGTCTTCACGAAATGGCAACCAGAATTGAGTCCATTCTTTCTGGCTTTTTTCCCATAGGAAAAGGCTGGCATCCCCCCCCCCCCCCCGCCCTTTTTTTCTTTTCCCCATTTCCTATTTAGCAGTAGGATTTCAATTGGAATAGTTTGGAAATCTTTAAACTACTAGAGAATAGTTTTTGTTTTCTTGTCTGAAAAACCAAACCATTCACTGCCATTGAGTCAATTCCGACTCAGAGAGATCAGGGTAGAATTGCCGCTGTGGGTTTCCAGAGTGACTCATGGTTTCAAACTTCTGACCTTGTGGTTAGCAGCCCAGTGCGTAACCACTATGGCATGAGACCCTCTTATAAAAACAAGCCCCCTGCCGTTAAGTCTATTCCAACTCATAGTATCTTAAACAGGACAGAGGAGAATGCCTTCAGGTTTCTGAGATTGAGTCTAGGCCCTGTGGCATTTCTGAGCAAAGAAAGACAGCCTCATAGTTCCAGGCGTGGCTAGGTTTGAACCATGGGGCTTAGTTTGTAACTCACTGCTTAACCCACAGTTCCACCAGACCTCCCGGAGGCCCTCCTCGGGTAGCCTCAGCATTTTTATTTTCCTTGGTTATTTAAATACATGGGTAGACACTGAAGATCCTATTTCCCCAGATGCACTAGATTATATTGCGTAAGCATTTAACATCTATATAAATGACTTGCAGTGCTTCTGGTTGCACTAGAAGAACTACTTTGGGGCAAATTTCACATTAGATGTCAGATGACAGTAGATCCAAATAACAAGTTTGCCAATCACTTGGTTCCTTTCTGGGCAAGCTTTCTGGGCAAGCAATAACGTGTTCATCATGGAGCGCCTTTTGCTACTAGACTATTTAAAGAATTACAATTTTATGTTCATGGATTTCTATTGCTAAATCTGGACAGCTTCTTTTTAAAAAAAATAAAAATACTTAATTCCTCGCTGCATTTTCTTAGCTTATACAGACTGAAGTCATACTAGGTATAAAAGCATTTTGACATAGGTTCTAAAATGAAACACATTTTATGTACTTTGCTTTATATTATTTGGGTTAAATAGTTTCTATCTTAGCTGCATTTGGAGGGGTTTTGTGTGCTTGTTTTGTTTTTGTTTTTTCCCAGAAAGCTTAATTCTGGATCTAATGTCAAAGAAGTAAAATCTAAATGTATGTATGTTTAAATGTAATGTTTAAATGTTTTAGATTTTACTTTAAATGTATGTTTAAAAAATTGGTTTTTTTTCTTTTCCCTTTTGCCTTTTAGGATTCTTACAGAAGCAGAAATTGACACCCACCTTGTTGCTCTCGCGGAGAGAGACTAAGCATAATTAGGTTACTAAATCCATGATGCCACTTGCCACTGTGTTTGCTATCAACAAACCAACTTTGTGGAGGCCCTGGGTTGAACCTCATCCACTCCGCCTACTCCTGAAGTGGTTAGGACTCTGTATAAATAAAAAACAATGCTTTTGGAAAATAATGGTAGCCTGTCTTGTTGTTTACCTGCAATTTTTACTAGTAAGGAAGCTTTTAAATACTCACTATCCTGAAATTGTAACCTTACTCATTTGTATACAGAGATACAGATTTCCTTGGCTTTGGCCACTTTAGCAACCAAAATTCAAAGTCTGACTACATAGCATAATTAGTAAATAACAAAATAAAACTCTCCTTTTTGTAAGTTGACGTGTAATTATACAATTCCTCATCCATGTTCCATTGACGCCTTTATAGACAATGGAAAGATCAGGATGAAGGATGTTTGGATATAAGGGGGCTTCAAAATGTTCATGAAAATGTCCCATTATCTTCCCCTTTGTAATACGCTACTGTGTACTTGACCAAGAAGGGATGTTTATATGAAGAGAAAGTGTAGTTATTTTCAGGAAACAAAGGGCCCGAAGGTTGTAGACTTAACCTGTAATTTACATGCTGCCTTAAAATGAACTTTTAATCTTTAAGTAATTGGCTTGATATAAAGTATGTGGATGACAGAATAGTTCAGGGGAAAAATCAAATAGTATGTACAGAATACTCAATTTTTTAAAAGTACTGAAAAAAAAGGTGGTGGTTTTGTTTTTACACTTTAGATTTAACTTTTAGATTTTAGGTCCCTTCAGCGGCCTGAACCTATAGTGTGACAAAACTGGGAGCGTCTCAGGTGGACAAATTTCGTGTTTGTGCTGGGGGAGAGCCAGGCTGTTGACAGTGCCTCACGGAGATGAGTGGCTGCTGGTCTCAGCGGACCCTGCAGTCAGAGTTGCTCCTGGGACGGTCCACAGGCACCAGGCCCACAGGCCTGGGAGGCCATGTGACCCCTAGGAGCAGGAAGTGTCATCCACCACATCCTCTGCAGAGCTGAGTCATAAGTCGTAAGGTTTCCTAGCTGGGAAGGAGGTGTCTCTGTCCAGGGACTGCTGCTCTGGGAGGACCCATCCAAATCCAGTAGGCTCTATAAGGGTCACTTTGAAGGCAGGGCCTTTTACTCCCCTAACAACTTTGATGTCCTTAAAGTCTACTGAGCCTTCTGGATCATGCAGGAGAGACTAGCAGGTACTTGGGGGAGGGTGGAGAGTTGGCAAGACAGCTTTTGGGGATAAAAAAGCAAGTCTAGTTTATTAGAAAATTTTACATTTTCATTGCAATATAAAATCTAGAATTAAATATTACATATAAACCCATTTTGAACAGTGTATTAAATTGTTATTTATACTTTAATCAAAAAAGGGGTAAAACAAAATACCCAAATTATGTTTGTGTGTAACACAAACCTAGAATGAATAACTGCAAAAATCCAAAAATGCTTTACCCAAAGTGTATCTATGTGTATCTACCAAGAAATAGAAGAATGCAGGCAAGTATTGGTGGAGGGTTATAATGATATTTTTGCATGTGGAACTTTTTGGATAAGATTTTCGGGCTGAGTCCCGGTGGCGTAGTGCTTGTGCGCTGGACTGCAGTCCACTGGGATGGAGGTTCGATTCCAGCTCCACGGAGCAAAGGCTGGGCCTCCTACTCCCACCACCTGAGGGCAGTGATGCCCACCCCCCCCAAAAAAAAAGATTTTCATAAAATTTGCACATGAGCCCTAAATTCAGAATTCAAATAAGTGCAGATTTTGCTGCATTAAGTATCTACAGTAGTCAAAAATCCAAGACTGTTTTGACGGCATGCCTCACAAATTACAAATGGGAAGTCTAACAGTTGCCATAAAAATGGTAAATTCGATATTGAAAGAAGTGGATTAAATGATAATTTGCTGTTTAAGTTGTCCACCTAAACAACCAAGAGAATCACCCAATAAATCTTTCTAGTCCCCATGCTAAGTGCTTCAGACATCATCTCCGCTAGACTGAAAATTTGAATGTGAGTCTCATCTTTCATCCGGGAGCCCTGGTGGCATAAGTGGTTACAGGAGGTGTTTACTCCCCAAAAGAGTGAGTCTTGGAAGCCCACAGGGACGATTTTACCCTGTTCGATAGAGTCTCTTAAGTCACAGTTCAAGACAGTGAGTGAGTGTGTGACTTGTTTGTATGTATTCCCAAAAGACCGGACACAATGTGAACATTAACACCTGGTCTGAATGGATCTGCAGAAATTTTAATGTGTTTGGTAACAGGGTACTAGATTGCAATAAAATAAGCAGGTAAGTCAAAAAGTATTGATGTTAGGGTCTCAGTGCATACATGCACAGGTTTGTTCCAAACAAATCATGTCTGTACAGTAATTTTCATGTACAGCAGGAAAACGTTGCTTCTGCCCTTCTGAGGCATGCTGTGTCTTAGTGATGGCTTTGCCCTTCCTGCATGCTGAGTTTGGAGTCATCTGGACTAGGGGTTGCTTGTGGTCCAGAAATGATAAAGCACAGTGGCCCGTATAGGATTTGAACCAGCGCTCACTACCATTGTGACCAGTTGAGCAAGGTTTATCTCCAACAAAAAACCTTGGCAATGAAAAAGACTATCAAGGCTGAGCCCCGGTGGCGTAGTGGTTGTGCGTGGGACTGCACGATTCCAGCTCCACGGAGCAAAGGCTGGGCCTCCTCCCACCACCTGAGGGCAGTGATGGCCCCCCCCTCCCCCCCCCAAAAAAAAGAAAAAGACCATCACAGGGATTGACAGTGTGGCTACCAGGTTGGCCTCTAACAGCAACATCAGTGCAGATGGAGCGGGACCCGCAGGTGTGCCGTGGTTGTATGCACAAACTTCCATGTGTATAAAACCATCAGTATTTTACTGAGAAAAGTCAGACCTAGTTGCTCAAAGAAGACTCATGTTAGAGTTACAAATCCATACCCTGCTTTTCCTATTTAAAAAAATTCAGAACCTCAGTGCTTTGACTCGTGATATATGAGCATTAAGAATTGTTATGAAAAATTATTAAAAATGGAGAAAAATTATAACTACTGTGAACATTTGTATTCTTTTTCCTAGACATTGTGAAGATCATAGATGTGATACAGCATGTCATAATTGGCTTGTTGTTTTAGTCACTTCAATTAGGGTATAATTCTCCGTGCCATTTAGATGCTTTAAAATATTTTTTTTTTTGGGGGGGTGGATCACTGCTCTCTGGCGGTGGGAGGAGGAGGCCCAGCCTCACTGCTAGAATTGAACCTCCGTCCCAGTGGGCCGCAGTCCCGCGCACAACCACTACGCCACCGGGGCTCAGTCTGCTTTAAAATATTTTTGATGGCAGCACATGAACCATGATTGTTTCTTAATCAGTTTTCTTTTGCTAGATATTTAGGTACTTTGATTTTTAAATAATCAGTCAATGGCATTTAGAAATTATAAGGGACTTCATAAATTGATGGAAAACAAAAGATAACAGAATTTTTCCAACTTCTTGAACCCCCGGCATTTGTGATTCTCCACCATCCAGAAACGCAGTGCCCTCTAATCCGGTGATCCCCTCTTGCTCTAACACTCCGTGGTGCCTTTCTGCTGGTGGCGGCGTCCTTGGACACAGACGTCACAAGTATCTGATGGGCGTTGGCATTCGTTCTCAGTCTTCTACATTCTCTTTTAACATAGCACTGAATTTTTCATACTGCTTACGAGTTCTAGAGATCTCCGCAGTTTGTTCCAGAAATGTCCACAGGAGGTGAGGGCATTTATCACCTGTTCCAGCTGCCCCTCTCTAGCCCACCCTGCAGCTTGTTGGATTTGCCCACGCTGAGCCGCCCAGCTCTGTCACTTCCGAGTGGGGAAGCTTCAGAAAAGCAGGAAGTGCGTGGAGCTCTTCGGGTGCCACTGAGCAGTCAGCCTGGGATAGACCCCAAACGGCCGAGGGAGTGTCTGCCTCTGCGTGGTGCTGTTCATGTGTATCCTGTTTCTTAAAAGCCAGGGATGTAACAAAGTTCACAGAAAAATTCCATTTGAGTCTAATCCTATTGTCTACAAAGTTCCCTTGTGCACAGCCTCCTGTCCGCCCATGATAAATCTCCCTGGCATCAGGTTGGAGCCCTGCTTAGCCGGAACTGTAAATGACAGTGCTGTGTCCTGGTGCTCGGTCATGACTCCTGCATAACAAAGAGGCGATGCGCCCGGCCTCTTCTGCACAAGGAGGGCATCGTTGAGGCCATCACCCGTGGTTTCCCGCGGCTATGCCTGCATCAGAACAAGCAGGAGAACTTTTACAAAGAACGCCAGCCAGGCCCCCACCCTGAGTGATCAAATGTGAGAACATTCCCCAGGAAGATCTGGCATTTCCTCCTGGTTAAGGAGCACACTGTGGGGCTGAGCCCCGGTGGCGTAGTGGTTGTGCGCGGAGGTTCAATTTCAGCAGTGGGGCTGGGCCTCCTACTCCCACCACCAGAGAGCAGTGATGCCTCCCCCCCACCCCCTCATCCCCCCCTAAAAAAAGGAGCACACCGTGACCAACAACCTGCGGGTGGCATGCATTTGAGGCTCCTCCCAGATCCACTCCTGGTGGCCGGTCAGCTTGCCCATGGGCTGAGGGGTGGAAGTGAGCCCTGGGTGTTGGGCTCAGGTCGTCTGCGATTTTGCTGGCCTCCTCCTTGACCTTCTATGGTCAATTGAAAGTATGTGGCTGTTAGCCATCTCCGACTCCTGAGGAGTCTGCACAGCAGAACAAGATACTGCCCAGACCCCAAAGGGCCGGTCGGTCTTCTGCCCTTGCGTTCCATAGGGGTTTCTTTGATTTCTCGAAGCGTATCACTCAGCAGGCCTATTTGTGAGCCCATCTTAGCCTGGAAGCCTGTTCAGCGTCAGCATCAACCTGCAAGCCTCCACTCTCACAGGCGGTGGCTGCACATGAAGTGCACTGGCCTGGAATCAAACCTAGATTTCGCACATTGAAAACTCACATGGATTCCAGCTCATAGCAGCCCCAGAGGGCAGGGTAGAACTGCTTCTGTGTAGCTCGGCACAGGCGCAGAGAGCCTGGCTGTTCTCCCACACGGCAGCTGGGGGCTTTGATCTGCTGATCTTGCACATCACAGCCCCAACAAGTAACCACTGCCAGCGGGGCGCCTTCACACTCCTACATCGAAGGTGAAAAGTGCACTGCTGAACCACCACTTCCCTGTAGTTAAGAAAATGAAAGGTGTCGCCTTAATAAGTAGCCCTTCCCATCTTTGTGGCAACCTCATCCTGGAGGGCTTCCCTTTCAAGAATTCGAGCCGTATATGCCAGGCTTTGTGCAGACCCCTATTAGTCCCACAGGGATCTGAACGGAGCACAGAGAAACTCACATTTCAAGGAAAGGGATGCTCTGTTGTCCTGGATGGCAAACCATGTGGAGACTTGGGTGAAGTTATCAATGCCCCTCTCTTAAGCAGCTACCAGGTCCAGAGTAGAGGCCCAGAAATCAACCTCAGACCTGATGACAAGAGGCCGGACCGACAGACCTCAGGGTTAAACCAGTTGTTGGGGTTTTACCCAGAGCAGTGATTAAGCTGTCACTGGGCTCTGGAATGAGGATTAAAAGGAGAAGCAGAAGAACAGGAATGACCTGGTTTCCCTGGCAGTGAGTGTAGGGATGGTGTAGGGGGAGTCCCAACCAGCAGCGGCTGAGTGCTCAGCCTCACGGGGGTTTTCCAGGGATCCAGGCAGCACTTCAATCAGCAGGCAGATAGATTAAGCCGTCTAGGCGACAGCTACCACAGAGAGCCTCGTTGGCCTGGGGCACCATAATGGAGAGCCAGACTGCAAGTCATCGTTGGGGTGGGGGTGAGGGCGCGGAAGCTTCTGTGAAGAGGTCTAAGTGACAGTGGTCAAACACTCCGTTTTGACTAGACAGAACCAACGTGCAATACCAACCCCTTTCGAACAGTCATTCTATCTAGCCCGATAGAATGAATGGCTGTAGAGACCCACCATTGCGGGGGTAGGGGATGGGGTACTGGTGAAGGCCATTAGCTTCTCTCTCCTCCCTCCCCCACCTCATATTAGCAGTCACACAAGAAACTGGGGGTCAAGAGGGAAGCCAGAAATGCTATGCTGGAGAGCATATTCTTGTAGCAGCTCCTCAGTTTGGGGAAAGTTTTCTTCGCTCTTCTCATTCATCAGCAAAAAGACCTTGGGTAACCCTCCTAGAGGCCAGGACGTGGGTAAGGGCCTGGACCAAAGTAGAGGTCATGGGCTAAGTCACCCCCGGGCTAAGTGCACAGACCCCGACATCCCTCCCTGAGCACTCGCAGTGGGCTGAGCTGTCTGGCATCTCTGCACCTGTCTGCAGCCAGCGGTGTGGAGTTCAGCAGCAGGGTGGCCACAAAGCATCTTGTGTCAAAGCAGCCTCCGTGGCCTCCATTAGGGGCATCTCCAGGGCCTTGAACAACTCCCGTGAGGGGCAGGCGTGATAGGCTCCTTGTCTGTCTCTAACTACTTGGGTATCCCTTCTGGGGCTTTTGTTTCTTTCTCTCTGTGAAGTATACTTAAAAACAAAACATCCCTATAACCCCGTGTTTATACTGCTTCTTCTAAAGCAGGAAGGGCGGCAGATGCTCACAGCTCTGGCTTCACAGTTTAAAAACAAAACACACAGAAAAACCAGCCCTGGGCCTCTCTTGCCCAGAGGGGTGGGGAGCTGCAGGCTTGGAGGGAGGGGATTTCCAGAGAGGAGGAAAAATTGGCACTCAGACCCCTGTCCAGTCCCTTGGGCAAGGCCACAAGGCCTTGGGTGGGAGCATCCAAGGGCCAGCTCTGCCGATGTTCCTTTTAGAACGTACCCAGGTGACTTGAGAGGTGTGGGGAGGAGCACTTGCCTGCCTGGGCTGGCAGGGTCAGACTGCTCACCCTCGAACAAAGAACCTGCTGAGAAATTGGGAGCCTCTTTTTTTCCTCTTCTGAAAACGGGGTGTAATAGGATCCACCTCAAAAGGGTAGATGCAGGTTAGATGACAATGCCTTTAAAGCACTCAGAAAAAGAACCGGCGATGGATGGACACGGCCGCTGCAACAATGTGCTCAAGCACAGGAACGGCGCAGGGCTGGGCAGCTTCCTTCTGTGGTGCGTTGACAGGGTCACTGTGGGTCGGAACCTGCTGGGTGGCATCTAACCACCGGAAGGTCCTGTTCTGGGAACAGAGCTGGTGCGTGCTGTTGAGCTGATCCCCAGAGGAGAGCTGCCCCAGCGGATTTCCTGCACCTTATGGGAGCAGAGGCCTTTTCTCCCAGCTGATAGATTTGAACAGCTGACCTTCTGGTTAGCTGTCCAGCACTTGACCATTGTACCATGAGGGTCCCTACATCAACAGGGAGGAGTAGCACGGCCTTGAACAATTTTACAGCAGGATTCCTGAGAACATTTTCACCTGAGTCATGGCGCCGTCAGTAAAACATCAGGTCACTCGCTGCCATTGGGTCAGTGCTGTAGGACAGGACAGGACTGTCTCTTGTGAGTTTCTGAGACTGCAAGATTTTTTTTTTTGTTTGCTTGTTTTTTGGGGGGGCATCACTGCCCTCTAGTGGTGGGATTAGGAGGCCCAGCCTTTGCTCCTTGGAGCTGGAATTGAACCCCCATCCCTGTGGGCCGCAGTCCTGCGCACAACCACTACGCCACCAGGGCTCAGCCCTAGACTGCAAGATTTTATGGGCCTAGAAAGCCCCTCTTTCTCCCGAGGTGGTTTCAAAATGCTGACAGGGCAGTTAGCGACTGATGGCATAACCACAAGACCACAGGGGCTCTAAACCCGAAGCTAGACTGAGGTTAAAAGGCCTCGCCCTCCCCAGTCAGTGCAGAGCAGCTCTGACCCTGTGGAAGTTGCCTAAGGCTTGCGGTTCCACCGAGCAGCAAACCTGCCTCCTGGATGGACTGGGAGGCTCGGCCCTGGACTCTCCACCCCTCACTTGCTCTTGGCGTTCCCAGGCTGCAGGTGTCCCCGCAGGGCTCCCGCCGTCTGCCCTGGCACAGCGCGCACTCTTGGAGACTAGAGGAACATTCAGGGACATCAGCCAGCGAACTTTGGACCCTCCCCATGAGGCTGCAGAGTCTCCTGGAGCTCTGGGGGGCGACGTGGTTTCAGGGTCATCTGCCACGCTGGGGTCTGCAGTGCCCTCCAGAACCCTGGGGGCCCTGGCTCCCTCCGCCGGCCTGGACCCGAGCCTGCCTTCCCAGAAAAGTCCTGGAGAAGAGGCAGAGGAGGTGGAGGAGGCCACAGGGTGCCTCCTGGGAGAGTGTGTGAGCCAAGGCCAGCGAGAGGGGCCTGGCCGGAAGATGAAGTGACCCAACTATGCCATCACACCTTGGGCTGTGCCAGGGGACAGAGAGTGAGTGAGCCTCTGCAGTGTCCTCAGGTCCTCGTTGGGGGTTCTGGCCTCCTGGGACTCACTCACCCCGAAGGGATTTTGCAAGCTCTCTGTGGCTGGAGTTTCTCACCTGTGGCAATCACAGGTCAGCCATGCAACCTGCTGGCTTACCAGATGCCTGCGACCGGAGGACCGGAGGACCGCAGACCTCAGGGTGGGGAAACCCTATCGGGCCTGGCTTCCTTCCTTCCTCCCCGCCATGGGGACCCGCAGGGGAGGGAGGCCTCTGGCCCTGGCCCTGTGCTGCGGGACCATCAGCCAAGTGTCAGGAGGACACTCCTCTTGGTGCCTGGAGTCTCCCACCTTCCTGGGCCCGGAGAGCTGGAGGCTCCTGCTCTGAGACTGAAGGGTTCCTGGGGGCCAGGCTTCCTGGGAGAAACTGAGGCGAGCACTGGCCCAGAGCCTTTCTCTCTTGCCTTCTAAGGCACCCAGCAGCCTCCCTGCTGACAGGGCCTATCTTAAGGGCGACAGTGAGAGAGGCCTGAAGACAAGGTTCATTCCCAAGACCCCAGGCCCAGGGCTCAAACTCCTCGGGACTGCTTGAGCTTTCTGATGTCTGCATCTCTGCCTAGTGAGGCCCCGACGCTTCAGTGGGAGGAAGCTTGACTTCTTTCAGCCCATCTGGTCTGATCTTTTCAGATTCTCAACCGAGTGGGGAGGGTTCTTGGACTTCCTCAAGATGACAAACAGGTCTGTCTGGACTGCTTTCCCAACAGCCCCTCTGTCCCCGCCCACCCACACCCACCGGCCCAGAGAGCCCAGTACCAGAAACACAAGAACCGAGTGGAAGGTCAGAGGCCAGGTCTTGCGCTCCCTTCCCTCAGAGCTGGCCAGCCACATTTGCCCTAACTCTGCCCTGCCAGGAGCCCTTCCATGTGCAGCCAGACCCAGCATGGACCTGGATTTGCCTTCCCCCACGACCTCCTGCCTCTGCCCCACCTCTGGGGCAGAAGCATCACCATGGGAATTTTCCATCTTGCTGTGTGGCCCGTGGCCCCTCTGAGTCTGCTTATCCAACTGCTGACCCGGGCTGGGCTAGCTCTTCTGCAGGTCAGCGTGGGCATGAAGGCTGAGCCAGGGCCTGCTTCCTGCTCCCCCATTCCCCCCACCTCAGCCCCGCCCTGCGGCTTCATGGAGGAGCCCAGGGGAGGGGCTGGGGTTTCAAGGCACCACTTATCCTTGTGGGGGGCGGGGCGTGGGGGTGGGGAGGACCTCTGCTATACCACGGTCTCTGGATCAGTCTGCTTTCTCCTGGCCTCCTGTTCCTTGGTTTCTCGTGGCTTCTTCCCTCTGGATCACTCCCAGTTCTTCCCAAAACTGCCTCCAGGGAGTGTTCTTGACACAAAATAATGCTTATCTATTCCTGGGGCTGCCCAGGCAGCCTACAGACTCTGCCTTCTGGAGACCTGGAGGAGGGGGTGGGAGCAAGAGATGGGGAGACCTGGAGAGAGAGGGGCTGGAGAATGGGGGACCTAAGGGGGGACATTGAAAGTGGGGGGTCTGGAGAGGGGGTTGGAAATGGGGCATTGAAAGTGGGGGCCCTGGGGAGTAGAACATGGAAAGTGGGGACCTTGAGGGAGGACTCAGAGAGGCAGGGCGAGGCAGGCCCTGCTCCTCTGACCAGGAGTGGGGGTGGCAGAGATGGGTGCTATGGAGAGCTTGGCCTGTGCTTCTGGGAACAGCACGAAGAAGCAGGGAGAGGCCACCCAGCCTCAGATATGCCCCGGTCTGTCTTTCCCCCTGTGGAATATACACATGTGGCCTGAATTAGCTAAGTTAGAAAGTATTGCTACAAAATCATAGAGACCTTTATTAAGCAAAAAATATCAACATGTGAAGCTCTTATCTCTTGGCCTAGCCTCCCATGTAAGTTTATCTATGAGGGGGTACCCCCCAAACAAACAAACAAACAAACAATCAAACCGGAATGGCTCTGGGCAGAAGGGGGCTTCCATAGTATGCATCTTTCCCACTAGGTGAACACAGAGCCACTCACTGAGTTAGTGCACACAGTGGCATTGTCTGGGAAGGTCCTCTCTGGTCACAGTCAACTTTTGGGGGGAAAGCAGTCCCCCTTGAACCCCATTTTATGTGATGGCTGATTGAAGGGAACAGTGTGCAGCTGTGAAATTTTGTTTCCTGCTTCAGAAAAATGCTATCACAGAAACTATTGTGATGTCGAACACAGTTACAAGGACAGCGCTATAGGAAAAAACTCATATATGTATTAGTGGTGTTCTCGTTTAAAAAAAAAAAAGGTGAAATGTGGATTGATAACAAACCTTGTTCCAGACATCCTTCAAATTCCCAAATGGATGAAAATGTCAACTCATAGTGAATTTGGAGTTCGTTCCACCAGGTCAGACTATTAATCAAGCTTTCTGTTTAGAAGTTCTGAAAAGATTGTGTAGCAGTGTGAAACAGAAAAGACCTGAGTTGTGGCAGATGGGGGACTGGTTTTGTCATCATGACAATGCACCTGTTCATGCAGCCCTGTCAGTGTGCCAATTTTTGACAAAAAGCAGCATGCCTCTCTTGTTCCATGCACCTGACTCATCAGGCCATACGACTCCTTTTAGTTTCCTCAAATGAAGAGGGACATGAAAGGACAGCGATTTGAGGGCATAAGGGATGAATTAAAAAATGAGGGAGGTGCTGTCAGTCATCCAGAGGAGTTTGAAAAATGTTTCCTGGAATGGAATCGCAGATGTGACAAATGTATTAAGTGTCATGTAGAGTATTTTGAAAGTGATAAAGTTGTAATATACATGTATATATATAAATTTTAAATACATGGCTTTGGAAAAATTCCATTTTGGTGGGGTGGGGTGCCCCCAGTAAGCCTTCTGCAAAGAACTCTGTGCTCTTCCATTTATATCCTGTGTCCCAGGAGCACTCTGGGCCTCCCTGAAAGACTCAAGCCATGCTCCTTCTAAATGCTCCTGGAGTCTGGGGAGCAAAGGGCATATGAGGGGGCAAGGTCAAGGCTGTCGGGCGGGTGAGGTCTGTGTCCCCAGCGTTATTCTCACAGGACAGGCTCTGTGGCGCTTCAAGATCAAGCGGATACAGTGCTGTGAAGGAAAGCACAACTTTCCTGGCCTTAAAAAAAAAAAAAAAAAATCGGGCTGAGCCCCGGTGGCGTAGTGGTTGTGCGCGGGACTGCGGCCCACTGGGAGGGAGGTTCAATTCCAGCAGTGGGGCTGGGCCTCCTACTCCCACCACCAGAGAGCAGTGATGCCCAAAAAAAAAAAAAATTCCTTCTTAATAAGTCCCTGTGATTCTTGTGTCTTTTGAGAAAATCCATCAAGATAACCCCTTTAGAGTTCCCCAATGTGTTCCTAATCTTCGGAGCTGACTTCTTTGCTTTGAATTTAAGTGAATCCGCAGAGCCCCTTGGCAGGCACGGTTCCGATTGGACCTTTCTTGCAGGCGCTCTGACAAGTCTAAGACAAGTGCATCACTGAGGGAACTTATCTGCAGCCATCACTCATGGCAGAGACATGATTCAACATATTTTGTCTGTAATAAACCCATGCGTGTATGAACAGAAACCCTAGTAGCAATGCTTTTATGCTTGCATATATTAAAATAGATCACCCTGGAGTGATGCTTGCATACATTAAAGCTTATGATTATACTTAGCACTTGGTTTTCCCTGTTTGTTTATTTTTGGAGCATTTTACTGTGATTTGAATGAAACTTCACGGAGTTCATTTGTTTTCCCTTCGACGATTTGTACATATTTTTGTTTCTGGATGTGAACGGTGTAACAGCCCCTTTCACTTCCTCCCTGGGCTCTCCGTTTCCACTCTCCTCTCTCTTCCACCCCCTCCTGCCTTCTGGTTTCATCTCACTGCTTGTTCTGAGCGGCGCATTCTGGTGGGTGTCACTGTTCACTTTATAGACCAGTCTTCTGTGCGACTGACAGGTGCACCCTGGGAGTGGGCTCCGTTCCAAGTTTCAGGGGTGCCCAAGGGCCTCAGTCTCAGGGGGTTCAGCAGTCTCCATCAGACCAGAAAGTCCGGTCTTTTTGATGATCCTGAACTTGTTCTGTACTTTCCCCTTCTCTGTCTGTCTGGCCTATGGTGACCCCAACCAGCTGCGGGGGTATCTGAGCACCCCGTCGGTCTTCTGCTCTCCGGGGGGCAGAGGTGCCTGAGTGTGGCCCATCATTTCGTGGAGTCTTCAATTATCTTCCCTCTTGACTCCTGACAGGAAGAGATACACCTGTTGCAGGTGTATCTTAAACGAAGGTTTTAAGCCCCTGGTTGCCACCCACCAATGGGGTGCCGAGCCTTGCCTCTGTGGACTATATTATGCCAACTGACCTTGGGGTTCTGTGTGACTTCGGTCCTAAACCCTCGAGCCCTGGAGCCTAGTGACACAGTCCCGCGTGGGGTTGGATATGGCTAAGAAGCTCGTGTAGCTTTGCCTTCAGTGGGCTCTACGACACATCTGGGTATGTTTGCAGCACATGAAAAGACCATCTAGAAATAGTTTCTGGCAAGCCTGTACACGCTTGGGGGTGTGCCCCCATATGCCAGTATGTTCAGCATACACGTCCACCAAGGCATCAACTTCACAACAATCGCCCACGGTTGCTGTGTGAGCTAGTTGTTGCCTTTGACTCTTGCGGGGTCTTGTGCTGCCGTCCCCTTTATGGCCTCTCCTCTTACCGAGTGACCACAGGACTACAACCTATTTCATGATTTGTCCCTTTCCCCTCCCTCCCTCCCTGGTAGCCAGGAAAGATTCCCATCCCCCACCCCCGCATATAAACTTTTTCTTGCCTTTTTATAACAGTAGCCTCATGTCATATCTGTCCTTTTTTTTTTTTTTTTTTTTTTGGTTTGGGCATCACTGCACTCTGGTGGTGGGAGTAGGAGGCCCAGCCTTTGCTCCGTGGAGCTGGAATTGAACCTCCAACCCAGTGGGCCGCAGTCCCGCTACGCCACCGGGGCTCAGCCCATATCTGTCCTTTTGTGATGGACCGATTTCACTCAACAGAATGTCTTTCAGGTCCATCCATGTGGTGCCATGTTCCCTGTGTATGTATCCCAATAATTTGCTTCTGCATCCATCCACTGAGGGCCATTCTGGCTGTTTCCATATTTTGCTATTGTGAGTCATGCGGTCATGAACGTGGGTATGCATAGATATATGTGTGTCATACCCCTTACTTCTTTAGGCTTTAGATGGAACAGTGGGATCATATGTGCAGGAAGGGTGTGGAAAGGGGCCCTGATCTCTGACTCCATGGGGGAGGGAGGGAGGAAGGAGTAGCCGAATCCATGTCAGCTTGCGGCCGATTCCTACCAGGCCACCCACAGACTCATCTCCACCCTCCATCCATCCTTACCCAAATCCGAACCCACCCTATGTCCTCAGACACGCAACTTCTCTGCTGGCTTGGGTAGTCTGGTGCAGTGACCACACAGCACTCAATGACAGGACCAGTGGGATTTGTTAGGGAAGTTACTGCTTACAATTCAGGATCAGAAGCAGCAGTTCTTCTGTGGGAAGCTCTTCTTTTCTGCCTTACCCACAGGCAAATTTCTCTCTGGTGGCCTGTTGGTTTCTCCTTCAGCACGGCTGATAACTACCCACAGGGCACACTGCTCCCCGTCAATGCCGGCTGCAACCCACACTCTCCATGAACTAAAGGCACGTGGCCTGACTTGCTCTGGAGGGCGGGATGCCTGGGACTCTGCTCTGGGACTTGGCGCTGTTGCCTCGGCTAAGGCTGTTTCTTCTCTGTCTCTTGCTGTGTCTGATATCACAGTTCCTGGATCACAGAGGTAGGGATCTTGGGGTCCAAAGGATGCGCTTCACTCTTGACTCCTCTTTCTTGATGGTCATGAGAGCCCACTCCTGCTTCTGAGAGGACTCATTTTATACCTAGTGGGGACGGAAAGATGGACCAATCCCCTCATCAGCATTTCATACACTCTTTGCATGGCCTTCACTTCAACATGGGATCTCTAGAATAGCAGTGAGTTTGGTTTTGAATTTCTAAATTTGTAAGAAGGGACCACATCATTTTCCACAATGGTTGTACCATTTTACCACCCTACCAACAGAATAGGAAAGGTCCAATTTCCCCACAACATCATCAGCATTTGTTGTTTTCTGTTGTAGTGTTTCAGGTTTTTTTTTTTTTTTATCATTACTGACCTTGCTAGAGTGGGATGATAATCTCATTGTTGTTTTGATTGAATTTCTAGTCTGGAATGGTTAATGACCACCTCAATTTCTTTGGCAAAATGTCTGTTCGTGCCCTTTTGCCATTTCTTAATTGGATTGTATTTTGTTGTTGAGGTGTTTTTAGAGATGAGTGCTATGTCTGAGATATTAATTTTTTTGCTTTGTCTGCAATTTCCTCCCCTGGAAGAAATTTTCTCCCCTGGAGAAGTCTTTGTGGTGCATAATTCTTTGATTTTTAGGAGGTCCTAGCTATCTAGTTCATCTTCTTTGGAAGTTTGTGAATTTTTAGTTACGTTTGATAGCCTATTTGTGCCCAAAACGAGGCCCGTAAATTTGCCCTTATTTTTCCTTCCACAAACTTTGTGGTCTTAGAGTCTACATTTAGTTCTTTAATGCATCACGAATTATTTCTCATATGTAGTACAAGATGCAGTTTCATTTTTCTGCAAATGGATGTCCAGTTTTGCCTGTACCCAAAACTGGTGAGACTAGTGACTATCCACCCTGTGTCAATAGTCAGCTGTCCACGGGCAGATGGATTGACATGTGCGCTCTCAGTTCGGGGCCATGGATCTGTGCCAGTCACTGAACCAGCACCGGGCTGGGTTGACTACAATGAGATCTCTGTTGACTTCACTGAAGCTCTTTGCATGGTTGGAAGCAGAAAGTGAAGATGCATGGGCTCATATTTCGAAGTCCCATGGTCCTGGGCAGTGAGAAATGCAGGGACACGGAAAAAGCAGGAAATCCTGACCATGCCACCCTCTGTTGATGTGTTAGGGTAAACTAGAGTAACAAATTCATAAGCATGCATGTGCATTTAAGGGAGAGGTTTATACACAAGAGGAATGGAACATTGAGAAAGCATCCCAACCCAGTCCGGTTCAAATTTGTAAGTCCAATATTAGCTCATATGTCCGATACCAATCATAAAGTCTTCTTCAGACTCACAAAGCACATGCAATGATTCCAGGACAATTACAGACCAGTGGATACACAGTCTTGTATATCCAGTGGCAGTAGAAATATCTCAGTGCTGACAGGGGCACCCCTTGTGGTCTCCCAAGCCTCTCAGTACTGGCAGGAGTCTTCACATGGCTTCTCCGGCCCCAAAGGTCTGGTTCCATCAGGGTAAGCCCATGTGGCTTCTTCTCCAGCTCTTCCAGGACTCAGGTCTCTCAGCATGCTGCCATCTTGTCTTGTCAGTAGTGTGTCTCCCAGGGACTGAGTTCATGGGCTCTCATCTCCACAGGGGAAATATCTCAGAGAAAGCGTGCCCACACAGAGATCTCATTGGCTGTCTCCAGATTGACAGGCTGGACTCCACCCCTACACTCTTAATCAAATTGGCACCAGAGTACGTGACTGCCACTGTTGGCCCCATAGGCAGCACAGCCTGAGAACCTTGGACAAGGAGCTTATTGAGACCTGAGAAAGCAGACCTAGGAAAGTCCCTGTGGGGTGCTCCCGGTGCTATGTAGGAATCAAGCAGAAGTGCCCGAGAGACTCCCATTTCCAGAGGAGAATGGGTGACCAGGTAGCTGATAACCGAGCCAGCATGGGTTGACACCAACAAGCCGACAGCATTTGATGCCGACAGCTTTCCCTACGCCTCCCAAAGGAGGTCGTCCAGGCCTCTTCTTGTCTTGTCACGGCTGTGACCTTGAGCATTCTGAGAGTGTGACGCCATCCTAGAGGTTTCTTGTGCATCCCTGAGGAGAGGTGGGAGGAGCACGTGCCTGGGTCCCCTGCGGCAGCAATGACCCCTGCCTCCTCTGACTCTCTCAATAGCAATTCAATGAGGCAGATGGTTTGCTGCCTACTTGATCGATGGGGTCCTGAGTCTTGCAATTCGTGACTTGCCCAAGGTCATGCAGGTGCTAAGTGATGATTCAAAGTCAGGTCTCTTTGGGGTTCAGGGGTGACCTCGCCTTGCTCACAGTTGCTGCAAACCCTAGTGTGCTGCCTGCCCTGCGTGTGGTCGGAAACCCAGCACAGGCCATCGCAATCGGCTCCAAGTTGTCGTGCTCTCACCAGCCTCCGATTCCAAGTCAGACGTCCAGGGTGCACGGAGGTAAGAAAGTTCAGAGGCTCCCTGGAGACCCTAAGAGACACGGCCTAGTTACTCTGGCTCAGCTTTCTGGATGAATCTGGAAGCGACCGGTGAGAATGGACGGTGACCAGGCAGTCATAACCACAGAGCCGGGGAAGCATTCTCAGCTCTCACCTACCAAACCCTCTGAAGCAGGAGGCAGGGCAAAAGTGGCACAGGGCCAAAGAAGCAAGTCAGAGGAACTTCGCCTGACAATTTCAAAGACGCCGCACTAGCCTCCTGCTGGGTACGATTGCCACCAAGTTTACACATGTCTCACCAGCCTGGAGCTGGGAAAAGGCCTACCTAAGCCATCACATGGCCGCTTCTGTAGGATGTAAGCCCCAGAGCAGAACCCCGGCCTCCCAGGAAGGAAGGATTCTGAATAGTCCTTGGTTAGACAGTCTGACAGCTCTGGCAGAGGCCTTCTGCTGCCCAGTGGCTCAGTGAGCATCTTGGGGTCCCCCCATGGATGAGCCCCCATAGGAGGCCCTCCAATCTACCAATACAGCTCAGGATGGAGGGAGGAGAGGACAGGCTGTGAGGGAGCGTCTTCACTGAGGCCCCAAAGCATGTGCAAAGGGTCTCTTCTGCCCTGAAACAAGCAAGGGCTTTGGCCACTCTCTGACCCCGGAGACAGAGGCAGCACCTCTGCCACCCAATGCCCTCTTGGTAGCCATCCCTGGCCCTCCTTGCCAGCCAGGATGCCAGGCCTCCCTGCTGCATTTCCAGCCACCAGCTATGAGACTGGACCGAGAATACATAGCCACCCCCTCTTCCCCAGCACCTCCAGGTTCCAGCAACTGTGTGTCCTCTCTGTTGCCTGGTGGTTTTGAGGGTGTCCCCCCTACCACCCCCCACCCCCATCCTTCTGAAATATTTCAAGGCAAGCCAAGCTCCAGGGTTTGCCCCACAGTGGCAGGGTATTGTTGAAACTGCTCTTTCCTGAGAACAGGTGAGGGAGCCAAGCAATGCCAAGGCTCCCAGGACCCGCCACCCCTGGTGGACCCTTGTGCCCTCTTGTTTGAGAATCAGTGGCCTGCAGCCTCTGTGAACCCCGGGCCAGGGAGCAGCCGCTTCCTCTTGCCTCCGCAGCTCCAAGGCCCAAGAATCTGTGTGAATGGCCGCAGCACACAGGTGCTGCACACAGGTGGATGGGGCGCAGACAGCCAGGTCTGTGGAGGCGCCCCCCTCTCCCCGCCACGACCTGCCCCAAGGGGCGCTTGGGACGTTGGCCAGGTTGAAGGCGTGGGAAAGGTCCTGCAGGAGCAGGAGAAACATCCACAGCGGAACCGAGGCACCCTCCTCCTGGGTGCTGTCTGGCCACCCAGGCACAGGTGTGAGTCTCCCAGTCTCCTGCGCCCTTTCCCAGCAGCAAGCAGGGGCCTGGGCGGATTCCCTCCGCCTGGAAGGCTGCGCTTCAGCAGCCTGCACCTCCAGAGTCCTTTTCAAAAGCAACCGTGGCTCTCTCACCTGTTCCCGGGAGAACGGAGCCCCGGGACCTCTGAGGGTGACCGAGCCCCTCCTGGCCAGCCTGCCCCTCTCTCTGTGAGCAGCTGCCCCCCGGGGTAGCGGTGCAGGGCAGCTGGTGGCTCTCCGTTAGAATCGGTGGGGTGCGGGCAGGGGGCGGGCCGTTTCTCCCCCAACGTGGGGTTGCGTCGATTTCCTGTGATGGGGTTTCAGGCACGAGGTGAGGCCTGCTCGGCCCATCATGCGCGCTGACCGCTGGGCCCTTATCCACAGCCATGGCGTGCTTGCAATGCTCTAGGCTGCGCGCGTGTTCCTACTTTTTGGTGCTTCTAGCCCTCTGGAATGTAACCCCACAGTGCGCGGCGCCTGCTTCCTGGGCTTCCCTGATGAGGTTTGGGACCTAGGGCCGGAGGTGGAGGTCTGCTGATCCTGAGCAGAGCAGATGGGGCCTCCCCGTCTGTGTGAAAACCTCATTAAGCATCAGAGTGGTAATGGGGGGTGCGTGTGGGGGGGCGGTGGGAGACAGGTAGCGGCTACCTGAGCACAGGCATGGAATTCAGTCTTTGGCCCTGCCCTAATGCACTCATTGGATGAGGGTCATTTACCTTCTAGAAGCCTCTAGGTATCAGATCAAATACATGCAGCCACCACACTGACTCCTGGCCTCGACCTCCCTGCCCCTCATTCCAACTCTGAGTGACTAGCTCCTTGGGATGAAATGTGACAGGTTTGGGGAGGTCACCCTGCCACCTCGGACACAGGCAGGAACACTGTAGGACACAGTTGAGTCCGGCTTGCAGACCTGCTGCTGGCTTCCTGGGCAGAGATCTTGTTGCTCCTGCTCTCTCTGCTGAGGCCCGTCCTTGGGGAGAAGAAGGGTGTCGCAGGCCAGCAGCTCTGGGGACACACAGGACCCATCGCGGTTCTCCCTGGAGCTCCCTGATGAGCCCCAGAGACTGTCCTACACAGCGCCTCTACGATTTAGAAAAGGTGGCCCACTGCCCAGATGGCCGCAGTTCCTGCCAGCAAAGCAGACTGGGTTAGGTCCGGGCACCGCTCAGCCCAGCACACAGCTGCCTGCTGGCGGCAGCCCTGACCCTGGGGAAAGTCCCCAGGATGGTAAAGAAAAGACCGATGCGTGCCTTCTCCACCGCTGTCCCAGCCCGTTTCCAGAAACCTTCCTAAGGGTTTCAGCCCATCTGACTCCACCAGAGCCCAGCTGCACCACCTTGGCCTCTCCTTCTCTCCTGTGAGCCCCTGGCTGGAGTAGAGGCCGGCGGCAGGCAGGGAACTGGACATGCCGTACACGTGAGGATTCTAAGCCAAGCTCAGCGGGAGCCTGGATTGCCCAGCCTGGCCCCCCTCCAAGACCCGGCCCCTCCCTCACAGGCCTGCACACCCTGTGGTGTTTACCACTCGGTGAAACTGGGAAACTCCCGCTCAGGCTCCTGGCCGCCTCCCACCACTGAGCAGAAGCAGCCCTGGCTCCCGCAGAGGCGAGGCCGCCCCCCACCCCCTGTGCTTTTTGCCAAGGTTCTTGTCTTCTGCCAGCCTGGCTGCTGTTGGCAGTGCCTCAAATTCCCACCTCCCACCCTTACTCCACTGGGGAAAAAGCAAAAGCCCAGAACACAAGCAGAAGAGGGAAACAGAGCCAAGACAGGGAGACTTGGACACAGGACTGGGTTCTGGAGCCTAGCAGAGGCCTCCTGGCCGCCTCTCCCTAGAGTTGCCTGCTGGTCCCTCAACCCCTTGGTTGAGGCAGTCCAGGCAGGCCCAGTGCATGGAAGCTGCCAGGGCCACTTGGCTTCCCCTGGGCACTGGACCTCTCCAGCCAGCAGCTGCCCCACTGACCGGGGAGTTCTGCAATGGAGGCCGCCCGAGGCATCCAAACTGACCACAGGGTTCAGCTGTCCCAGGCCATGTGTTTCCAGTGGGTTTGCTTTTGAGGAACGCGCCTGCCCGGGCTTCCTGGCTTCTGCTGACCCATGCACATCCCGAGACCTCCGCTGGCTGATGCGACATTCCCCACACCCCCTGGCCCATGCCACTTCCTGCCGGTCCCAGCATCCTCCTCTGTGGAGAGCTGGGTAGGCATTGGCAGACGCACTCTCTTTGCCCTGGGAGCCATTCCAGGCTCTCTGAGTTTGGAAGGGGGACAGAGACAGAGGTTATTTTGAGGCCAGAGTGTCCCCGGCAAGGCCCTGTCACCTGCAGAGGCCCCAGTACACACCCCCTGCTCACATGTCCTTCCCAGGGCCCTACCCCCCTGAGCGCAGTTCTAGCCTGAGCTCCCCTTGCAGCTTAGGGAGTTCACTGCAGAACAGGAGCAAAGCCCGTCTCGCTGGATATACTGAGCCAGTCTATTCCAGGGTTAGATCAGCAGGGACCACATAGCTCACCCAGACTGGACTTTCTCCTCGGGAGGTTCAAAAGCCCCACTCCCTGTGGGGAAAACCAGGTCCCCACAACTAACACTAATTTGGTAGGCTTAATAGTATGGTTAAAGTATATATAGAGATTATAGTAAGGCCACAGAGAATAAGAGAGCGAGGAGAGAGAGAGAGTAAAATGAAAAAGTGGACACATTACATGGCAGCATGCTCATTTGCTGGACGGCCATGATCTCAACCGCCAGGTCCGCACACCGCGCAGGCAAAGAGGGTGGGAGAGAGAGGTTTATTTCTAACTGACACCTATATGTCTTCTGGGGGCCTGCAAGCCCCCTGATTATGGGTGAAGACATATGTCATCGGAAGGGGTGGTACTATAGGTACTACGGTAATGAGGGGGACCATCGAGGGAAATAGGAAGGGGTGGGATTGGAGGTAGACCTGTGACAAGATGAACGGATCCCAGATTCAGGATGGTGGCCTAACTTTGATTGCCCTTGAGCTGGACACTTGACCTGTCTAAGCTTTTGGGGGACACAATCCACTATCCTTAACAGCAGAGAGCGAGCCCCACCTATTGTAGGAGAAACAAGGGTGTCTGCTTGCTCCAGATGGCTGGAGTCTTCAGAGAGATAACTCCACAAGCATTTACCATTAGTTACAGGCAGTGTCCTGAGTATGACTTGGGTATTTGGGTGAGAGGAGCTGGGGACCATCTCTTCACATTCCACACCTCCCCCAACCAGTCTGAAAGGCAGAGACTCTCAGGTGCTGTGGGTCACCTGTGTGATGTTAGTCGCTGGGATGGGGGTTGCCACCTGGTTGCTCAACCTTCTTGTGGCTACAGATCCCCTCTGCCCAGCGCTGGCCTCGCAGACAGGAATCAGACGCTTCCCATTTGGGACGCCATTGACTTCATACTGATGGTCTACCTTGTGTGGATGAGTTTTCTTTGTTCTGTTTAAGACTTAATAAATGGGTCTCTGGGGGGGAAAAAAAAAAGCAGGAGCAGCAGCTTCTGGTTTGTAGTCCCTTGGCCTCTCTCCCAGCCTGCCTAAATGGGAAGGGCAGACACTTCCTTTCTGGCTGGTTTCACTGCCTCCGTATCAACTGGAACCCGGTGTTCCTGGCAGGACAGTGACGAGCAGGGGAGGGGAGCTGTCAGGAATGCACACCATTTCTGACGTGCTCTCAGTCCCTCTGAACTGAGCACAGTGAGACGGCCTCAGAGGCTGAGACGTCACTGGGGGGCCAGGGAACATGTCACTTTCGAGCTAGACAATTCTCTCCCGTAAGGGTCAAACTGTTTGCTTATTTGGTTTGGGTCTCTAACCCTTGGAGAATCCAAGCTGAGGGAAATGGGAAATTGATACAATAGCAGATGTTGGCTACTCTTCTGTGTCCAGTAGGAAAGCGGCCAGATGTAGGCCCCAAACGGACCTGCACAGAAAACATGCGTTTGCCCATCGACAAATTGCATGGCTTTAGTGGACAAGACTGATTTCTCTCATGCTTCGCGAAGCTTCCTCTGCAGTGAAGAGCTCGGGCTGTGCAGCGTGGAGCACTTCTCTGGCTGCTGACCGGCCGTTTGAGCCCACCTGCTGCTCTGTCCAGGGCAGAAGCATGTGGCACAGGGTGTCATTGGGATCTTCATCCTTGGAAACCCGATTGACCACTCTATGGTGTCCTAGAGGGTCACTAGGACTCAGAATCAGCCCAATGGCTACAGGTTTGGCTTTTTTTTAATAGATCCCTTCTCGTTTGACCTAGCAAGTATGAGTCTACTATTATATCCACAACCGCATGGCTTTTAGTAGCAAAGAACCAGGTTCTACCAGGTGGGGACTGACAATATGACGGGGGTCAGGGCAGAACATGTGGGGCTTGGCACCAGCCCTTTATTAGCAGAGAGCCTTGAGAAGAAAGTGTCACCTTCTGACCTTTGGTAAAAAGGGGACAATGTCACCCAGCCTGACAATGGAAATAGTGAGACCAGCAGAGACCTGGCCCTGACAGAGGCTCAATAAATGGGTACTGTTGGAGGTTGGATAACCAGATGCTCCTTAAACGTGAGACTTGGACATCCGCCCTTTCCCCCAGAAGAATTTATTTCAGGGGACAACATTGAAGCTGCAGCTTGGGGTGGGGGCAAGTCGGACCAGAGCACCTAGGAGCAAATAGAGGGGGAGGAAGAGAGAGTGGAGCACATTCTGGCCCATCACGTCTTGAGGATGAACAGCCAATGCACAGAGAGGACCGCATGGCTGGCCCCACGATGAGACACGACGTCCCTCACTGACCCAAGGCCCTATGGAGACAACACTGGAGACACAAGGCCAGGATTGCACCCAATCTGATCCCACCACACCGAGGCAGAAAACGAAGGGCATGCAGCAGGGCAGCAGGGGGAGCAGAGAATGGAAGTCCTGAGGGAGGGCCAAGGATATTCTTTGGGGCCAGGGCGTGGCACCCCATGGGATTCAACTGGAGGATACTCCTAGAGGTCAACAAACAGACCTCGAACTAGTTGCATCTTTTACTTTTTTATTATCACATTTATTTTTTTTATTGTTATATTTATTTTTTACTAGTTATTTTTTACTATTTATTTTTTTTACTATATTTATATTTTTCCTAGACCTTGATTTTATCGGTGCTTTTGTTTTGTTTTCTTTTGTCACTCTGTCTTGTTATTTTTGTGTGCATATTATTATTTTTGCAGGTCTATCTAGATTAGATATGCTGGTTGAACAGTCTGGAGAAGGCAACAGTAGGGTCAATGGTTCCCAGAGGACATGGGAGGGGGGGGAAATGAGGTGGTGTTGACCACCCAGGGACAAAGGAACAACGAGTGATCCAAAATCAGTGGCAAGGAGGGTGTGAGAGGCCTGGTCAAGAGTTATGTAACTGAGAGACATTACTGCAACCCAAATGAAGGATGAGCATGATAATGGGACAAAAGCAAAGTAAAAGGAAATAGAGGGAGTATATAGGAGGCCAAGGGCATTTATAGAGGTCTAAACACAGGTGTGTACATAGGTAACTATATTTATATATGATGATGGGGAAATATTTCTGTGTGCATATATCATAGAGTGAATATTAAGGCAGCAGATGGACATTGGGCCTCCACTCAAGTACTCCCTCAATGCAAGAACACTTTGTTCTATTAATTGGCATTCCATGGCGCTCACTTTCCCGACACAATTACTGAAGACAAATGTGTGCATAAGCAAATGTGGCGAAGAAAGCTGATGGTGCCCAGTTATCAAAAGATATAGCATCTGAGGTCTTACAGGCTTGAAGATAAATAAGCGTCCTTCTAGCTGAGAAGCAACAAAGCCCACATGGAAGAAGCATACCAGCCTGAGTGACCAGGTGTTGAAGGGCTCGGGTATCGGGCATCAAAGAACTAAAAATTATATCATCATAAATGAGGGAGGGTACATATTGGGGACTCAAAGCCCATGTGTAAGTAAGGGGACATTCCCTTACAGAAGGATGATGGGGAGGAGAGGAGCCAATAGCAATGATGAAGCATACAACTTTCCTCTAGTTTTTCTTTTCTTTTCTTTTTTTTGAGGCATCACTGCCCTCAGGTGGTGGGAGTAGGAGGCCCAGCCTTTGCTCCTGGGAGCTGGAATTGAACCTCCAACCCAGTGGGCCGCAGTCCCGCACACAACCACTACGCCACCGGGGCTCAGCCTTTCCTCTAGTTTTTCAATGCTTCCTCCTCCCCACTATCCCCCAATTCTACCTTATAAATCTGGCTAGACTAGAGGATGTACACTAGTATAGATAGGAACTGGAAACATAGGGAATGCAAAGCAGATGATTCCTTCAGGACCAGTAGTGAAAGTGGTGATGATACCGGGAGGGTGGAGGGAAGGTGGGCTAGAAAGGGGAAACCGATTAGAAGGATCTACATATAATCTCCTCCTGGGGTACGGACAACAGGGAAGTGGATGAAGGGAGACATCGGACAGTGTAGGATAACGACAAAAATAATAGTAATTTATAATTTATCAAGCATTCATGAGGGAGGGGGGAGCGGGGAAGGAGGGGGGAAATGAGGAGCTAATGCCAAGGGCTTAAGTAGGAAGCAAATGTTTTGAGAATGATGAGGGCAACAGATGTACAAATGTGCTTGGCAAACAATGGATGTGTGTATGGATTGTGATAAGAGTTGTTTGAGCCCCCCATAAAATGATCTTTTTTTAAAAAAAAGATGAGACTTGACAGCCTTTCCTTAGACTGTGTTGTCAGGAGGGCCATAAACCCAGGCCCTAGGGAAAGACATCCTGCTCAGAAAAGGAGACAAGAGGAAGACTGTCAAAGAGATAGACTGACAAGGGGCTCAACTGTGAGAGGATTTCCAAAAGCTTGTGGAAAAATTGGAGTTAAAAGAGAAGGGGATTTTTCTCCAACCCTTTCCAAGGCCCCGCGTCTCTCTCTGCCTGTGGGCTGGCACCGGCTCAGCCAGCGCGGGGTTGGGACTGTTTCCATGGCACCTCACAACAGCAGCATTGTTCCCCGTGCCAGTCCCCGGTGGCACACACGTGAAGCTCTTGGCTACTAAGAAAAAGGGTTTGAACCCATCCAGGAAAACCTCAATACCAAAATGTTATGTTACGGAGGAACTCGCAGATGTGCATCCAAGCATGCAGCAGCTTCTGTTTCAGTGCGTCCGTTCCCAGTCCCTGGACATACCAACATGGATCCGGCTTCTCCCGTTGTTTCCTGGTGTGCACTCCTTCTCTGTAAGCTCCTGAGGTTGGCCTGTCTGATCTTGATTATCAACCGCAGGTGAAGGTGAATTCTGTTCCAGACCCAAATGATGCCAGAGGGCCACAGTCTTGGGCGTCCCACCAGTAAAGCCCAGACTTTTGTGATTTGAGGTTTTGTTCCACATTTTTCTCCCACTCTATCCAAGCCATCTAATGTGAGCCTTTCCTTCCATTGTTCTTGGCAGAGGTTGCTGGGCACCAACTAGTTCTTCTGGTCTCGGGGTTGTGGAAACGGATGTGTCTGTCATTCCTTGGTCCCTCGGATCCATTGTTTCCATGTGTCTCTTGGGGGGTCATCATTCTAGCTTCTGGAATTGAGTCAATAGGTTTTAATCCTTTGATGGCCAGACATTCAAAATAGTCCGTCACTTCCCCCCTTGACTTGATTTACATATGTAGTATTTGTGTAGGAAAGCATTTTAATAATTGTAGATGACTCTTGGTGATCATTTATACATTAATTTCTTTATAATGTTTTACTTCTTACCTTGTGTAAGAAGGCTTTTAAATACCTGAGGCTATAAAAATATTTCCCTGTTTTTTCCCTAATGCCTTATAGATTTGCATGCAGCATTTAGCCCTTAATCTGTCTCTACTTTTCTGGATCATATAAGGTTAAAAAATATTAGTAATATAAGGTACAACGTAGTCATTTTTTTCAAAGTGGGCATTTGTTCTCAAATAATTATTCACTCATTTATACTTTATCTGATTGCCTTAAATGATCTTTATTTTCTCTTAACCTATTTACCTAAGCTTTTTAAAAAGCTATCTCTTTCATCCCATTAATCTAGTCATCTAAATCTTATAAGGTACTTCTTTAGTAACAATAATAATAAAAAGTTCAAAGCCAACTCACTCTTATAGAGTCACACAGCCACACTCCAGATCAGGGTAGAACAAGCTGTAATTCTTTATAGGAGGAAAAAGACTCCTCTCTCTCCCAAGAAGCCGCCGACTTTGCATGCAGTATCCCAACAAGTAACCACTACCCCACCAAAGCCCTTTTGGGAGAGGCACCCAGAGGCACCTTACGAGACAGGGCCGGGGTTCCGCTTCCAGAAGGCCCGAGTGTTGAAAACCCTCCTGGGGCAGTTCTGCTCTCCCTGGGGGGCATCTGCATGCAGGAGAAGGGGCAACCAGCGGTAGCATCCACAGTGGAATTCCCCACGTCTCCCGAGGGGCTGGCTTGGATATTGCCTTCGTAGAAGCTGCAGAATGTTCTAGGTCTCACACACAAAGTTACCTGAAATAATCGCGGAACCTCACAACGATCCTATTCCCTCTGTACACTGCTCTCAGCCTGCCACATGGGTGAGTGGATTTCAGTCTCACAACGGCTTTTTAGGTCAGGCTGGAATGTCATCTCTGTTTTACAGACCATCACCTATACGGATGCTCGGCTAATAAGTGACAGTCCCCCTGCCCATCAGTTTGTCACACCGCAGTGGCTTGTGGGTTGCTAGGATGCTAGAAGAGAGGACGCTGGTATATATATAAGTTACAACCACAGGGTCACCCAACAGGGCACCTATCAACAACAGCGGCGGCTCCCCACCGGGGCAGGCTGTTTCCTTGGTCTGCAAGCCCATATCCCAGTCCTGCCTTTGCCCCCTTACATCCTCTCCCCGCCCTTCTCCGTCCAGGACGATGCTCAGGCAGGCCTGTGTGCACTGCCAACAAGACCCCTTGGCCTTGACTGCCATCTGGGGCTAGCCCAAAGGGAGCCCGGCAGGCCATCTGAAGGAGCAAGGAGAGGCAGGCAAGATGGGCCAGTGGGTTCCCTGGACTTCCCCCTGCAAGTTCACCGTGAGCCTGGAAGAAAGGCCCTCGCATGCCTCAAGGGGGCCTCCTCCATGGACGCACTCCTTCTGGTTCCCAGAGTGGCCGTGGTCACAGCTGGCGCAGCCATGTCAATAGCGTACAAATGCAATAGGGCAAATGCAAAAGGCTTTCTTTTCCCCTAGAGGCCGGCGATGCGTGGGTTTGGAGAGCCCCCGAATCCTACAGTGAGTAGGTTGATATTCTGGAAAACGATGCCCTCCCTTGTGCCCTCCAATTACTCTCAAGGCAATGCCAGTCGGAAGACACGGTTGGGTGCAAGCTGAAGCTAAGGCATTGATTTGAAGCGAACCCAGAAAGTTTGCTAGAGTTAAAGACTGGCTGATTCTGAAAGAAGAATTGAAAAGAAAGAAAAACATTTGATGAAGCTCATTATGGATCGCGACACATTTTATATTTTCTGAAGCTTCATGATACTTAATCATGTTAATGAACGGCAGAGAAAGACAACATTTTCAGCCTTTATTTTCGTATCTTTGACTTTGGGTTGGTATGTGAGTCTTTAATTACCTGCCCAGACTGGTTATAATGACCACACTTCACATGTTACGGTACCTTCTTAGTCAGAGTATCTACATGACCAGGTGGTAGTTGTGTTTTCGGTGTCTCTGAGCCATGGCAGGCTGTCCTGTGGCTACGTGGTATGTATAATCTAAGTAGCTCCCTGTGAGCCTGTGATCGCTGAGATGGGTTTCAGGAGTTCTCAAGTTTCTGAACCACTAGGCTGGTAGGTTAAGATTGTGAGCTGACTTGTATTTCTCTTTAGTGGAAGATGATTTAGAAAAACACAGACTTTGTAAGAATGTTTCAATCTTAAGAGATCCCTGAATAGTCTTCAGATAGCAGAGGTAACACTTTTGAAAAATGAGACGTTTCATTTGAATGTTTTAGCATTAGCTTTTTTGATCTGAAACATCTGAGGTTTGTGCATAATACTTGCCAAGTTTTAGGAAAGTGTATTTTTCCAGATTGGATTAAATCTTCTTAAAAAACAGCAAGCGTTTTTATTGTTTGGGATGACATTGCTTAAACATCTGCTGCCAGGGGTAGCATTGGGGTTGTGTTTTATGACCATATTTGTTCTTGCTCATTGTGGAAATGTATACTTGACTAAAATCATGTATGGCCAAGGAAACAGCTTATGAGGTGCCTGATAGATAGGATCTGTGTGAATTTAGCTATATTGCATCGAATTATTGTTGCACTTACAATAAGAATGGACATTTTATTTAGAGGGATCACTGAAGGCTACAATAAATAAAACCTAGATTTTATGTATCACTTGTAAACATTATCTATAAAACGCAGGAAAGATCTACTTTCTTAGTCTAGTGATACAAAGAATAAAGTGTGACAACTGAAACAGATTTATTGTTTTTTTTTTTTTTTTTTGGAAATTGGACCTTAAGCCTGTGGAGCTCTCTGTCAAGGTATGTTCTGCCAGACACATGGAGATGGGGCAGAGAGCTGCAGTCAACACATGCTGGTCCTGTGGCCAACCGTGGCCATCATCCACAGACCCCCAGGTCCTGCGGTGCCAGTCCAGCAGGATGCTGGGTCGTCGGACAGCTCGGGTGCAGACACGCAGTGGCTGGTCACACTCATCTCATCGGAGACGCACAGGACCCCTCTGCACCCACATCTCTCATGCTGGCCCTGTACGGTCACTTTTGAAACTTGAGGGGAAGCTGGTGAGGCTCTGCTACTGGAAATCAAACCGCCTTAGCAACAGGCGCCAAGACAAAGAGGAGAATCAACCTGAAATGCACTGGACAGAAGACCACGAGAGGAAGTCGGCTATGTGGGAAAAGACTGGTACAGTGTGCTGATGGAGCAGTGTGCACAGGAATGGCTGTGTGATTTTTTTTTTATTATATATATTTTTTAAGGCATCACTGCCCTGGTGGTGGAAGTAGGAGGCCCAGCCTTTGCTCCTGGGAGCCGGAATTGAACCTCCGTCCCAGTGGGCCGCAGTCCCGCGCACAACCACTACGCCACCGGGGCTCAGCCCGGCTGTGTAATTTGTGAGAACATATAAAGTGTGGATTATTTGGGCAATAAAAATATAGTAGTTGGGCTGAGCCCCGGTGGCCTAGTGGTTGTGTGCGGGACTGCGGCCCACAGGGTTGACAGTTCGAATCCAGCATCCGCTCTCCAGGAGCAAGGCTGGGCTTCCTACTCCCACCAGGGTAGTGATGTCACACACACACACACACACACACACACAAAAACCAAAACCCACAGTAGCATTGACGCAAAGCAGCCCTGGTGGCTCAGAGGTTAAGTGCTCAACTATCTCTGAAAGATTGGAAGCTCAAGTCCACTGGTCAGTCCCTGGGAGAATGACCGTGGGATTGGTCCTGTGAAGATCTTGGCCTTGGAAATCTTGAGGGGCAACTCAGCTCTGTCCCCTCAGATCACTCTGAGTTGCAGTCCACCCCACGGCGCTGGGCAGGGCGAGGGCTCTCACTACTGAGTCTGGGTTGCTTGTGTGTCCCCGCTGTTGCTCTTGCTGCTGCTGTGTTCCATGGCACGGTTCTGATTCGGGGTGACCCTCCATGCAGCCGAGGGAATGCTCCCCAACCCTGCACCATCCTCACAATCACTGTCAGGTGTGAGTCGATCATTGGAGCCACTGGGCCAATCCATCTTGTCCCGGGTGGCCCTCTTTTTCACTGCCCCTCTGCTTTATCAGGCACCGTGTCCTTCTCCGGGGACTGGTGTCTGCTGACAATATGCCCAAAGCAGGTAAGATGAAGTGCCGCCCTCCTTGCCTCTAGGGAGCACTCTGGCCGTACTTCTCCCAAGACAGGTTTGTTAGTCCATTTGTTGTTCAAGATTCTTCTTCTGCATTGCCATTCAAATGGATGCATACTTCTTTGGTCCTCCTTATTCAATGTCCAGCTGCCTCAGGCCTTTGAGGTGACTGAAAATACCATGACTTACGTTGGGGGCACCTGGGTCCCTGTGGCAGGCAGATTTGATGTCAACTTAAAAGTATAGGAATGGAGTCCAACCCACCCATCAGATCACTCCCTGACGATGTCTCTTTGGGCTGCACCCTTTTCTATGGAAAAGATGATGAGATGTTTCCTTCCTCTCTGGCGTTCGTCCTCGCTGGGACTCTGTGTCTGCCTCCGGGGCAGCCCCCTATGGGCTGCTCAACCCTGGGAGCTGCAGCCCTGCTGTCTTCCCACCGACTTTGGATCCATATGACTCTTCACCCACCATGCTGTGACCCCCCGCATCCTGCTTCACCTCTCGGCATCAGTGGCCGGCACGCTGTGAGTCTGCAGAGGGCTCTGGCTAGCACCAGCAGTCGAATTGGGCTGGGATGCCTTCTTGATCTGAAATTGCTCCTTGCTATCATGGTATTTCTTACGTGTATATGAGTGTCACTGGCTGTGGTTGTCTAGGCAACCCAGCCTAAAACAACCCTTACAGTAACACCTTTGCTTTCTCACAGCTTAAAGAAGGGTAATAGGTTGGCACTGCTTCTATGAACACGGAGGAAAACAAGACGAAATCCTTGACAACTTCAATCTCCTCTCTGTGTATCATGATGTTACCCAGCGGTCCGGTCATGAGGACGTCTGTCTTCCCTACAGTGATCTGTAATTGGCACTGCTTCCCGACACCCATGGATGGCGCTATAGAAGAATCAGCCACACAGCCATACTGGCCCTCAGCGACACTCTCAGACTGTCACGGAGCCTTCGCACTTTGTGGCTTTCTTTAGTTTTAATTTTACCTGCTTACTTAGTTAATGTAAAAAACCCACATTTTATTACAATAGGCCATAAGTAGTTAAAATGTCTCCATAGATCGTCTTAATATGATCGAACAATTGTGCACTAAATGAAGTATGTGTCAATAAACTTTTTTTTTTTTTTTTTTTTAGAAAAAGAAGAGAAAAGGTCTCAGTAAGCCCAACCACAGACGGCAGCTCTTTAAAGGCTGCTTCCTTCCATCAGGCCAGGATGATTTAGGCGACGAGAATGAACGAACTTCAATCTGATTGTCTTCAATCCAACTATGAATCAAACAGATATGCAAAAACAAACAGGAGATGTGGGAAAGATGCCTGGGAGACCAGGTCAAACCACATTTACAGTTGAGTTTGAATTGTGGCTCTTAGAGAATAAGACAAACATTTTACTTTTTCATCCATTTCGTTGGTTTGAAGCTTTTACTCAAAAAATAACTGCTTCTGCTCTGCTATTCATAGCAATAAACTTGTAAGAGTGGACTTACTTGCTTGAGAAGATGTACAGACTGTACGAACTCCCAGCTCTCCCCTATAGGTATCCAGTCTTAGCAAGGCTTTTGTGAACTCTCCCCTCAGGTATTGCAAAATACATTTAAAACAAAACACAAATGAAAGGGAATGTTATCCATGGGTCTATGAACCTCATCACCTCAAGACACTGTGTGCTCTCATCTCCCTGTGGCGCCACCCTTCCCGCTGCGGGTGGTCCGTGACGTGTCAGAGTTAGACATTGTCCCGACTGACCACCGTGGGACTCACAGGGTGGTTCCGGCCCTGGCTGAATGGACAGCACTGCAGCGGCTTCCGCTTCCCCTTCCTCTCCTGGCCCAGGCCCCATATTTTATCTCTGAGTCTGATTCCTACAAACAGCCACTAAGAGACCCAAAGACAAGTTGCATCAGGAAAATCTGCTGCACGAGACCTCTTCTAAGTAGTGAAAAGCGACGATGTGACTTTGAGGACCATGGATGTGACTTGGCCTGTCCCAAGCCAGGGTCCTCTCCAAGGCCTCATAAGCATGTGCAAGCGGGACACTGAATCAGGAAAACCACAGTAAAATCCGTGCATTTGAATGGTGGCGCTGCAGAAGAAATCTGAAAGTACCACGGACCGCTATCGGACGAGCAGATCTGTCTTGCAAAGAATACGACCAGGAAGCAAGGATGGCGAGTCTTCGCATTCCATGCCTTGGACATCTTGTGAGGAGAGACCAGTCCCTGGAGAAGGACATCATGCCGTGTAAAGTGGAGGGGCAGCGGAACCGAGGGAGGCCCTGGGGGAGGGTTGGGACCGGGCTGCGGGGATGGGCTTGGGCGTGGGAATGATTGAAGCTGGCACAGGAGCAGGGTTCCCCTCTGTTGTGTGCGGGATCACTGGGGTCCGCACTGGCTCCACCGCACAGAGCCAGGAGCCACGATACTGCTGCCCTACAGCCTAGGCTGCCCCCCTCCCGCCCCTGACACACACACACACGTACTTTGTGGACTCCCTAGGTTTCTGACTCTCTGTCCCCTTTCAGGAACCCAGGGCTCATCACTCTTGGCTCTGCTAAGATCCCAGCACACTGTGTCCTGGGTCAAGGGACGCGCCCCCTACACCTCCTGTCTCTTTTCCAGCGGTGACACACCACAGTGACACAGGGGAGTCAGGAAGGCATTCTTGGGTCCTTGTTGTCCATGAGTGAGGGGCGCTTCCCTAGCTCAGGCTTCTCAGGATTGCCCAGACCCTCCAACCTGTGGGGCAGGTGCACCGCTGCTTCGGGTCATGGTCATGGTCATGATCATGGTCATGGCGCACTCTGCTTGTGCCTCACTTGGGAGGCCTGTTTATTTTCCTGTCTTCACCCTCTTCTGCTTCTGCAGCTTTCATCCCCACCTTCAACCCGATAAATAAGAGTAAACTGGAGATAGATAGATAGAGAGAGAAATGCTCCCCCTCCCCCAAGCCCCCCAAAGGAAGACTGGTGATGAATGCCAGGTGATGACTGAGCACAGACGAGGGATGAATAGATGGCACACGGAACGCTGAAGAAATACGGGCGTGGCACTCACTATTCAGAGGTCAAACAAAGAGAAGAGCCTCGTTGTCATCCACAGACCCTCCCTCCCGGGGACCCCCGGGTCTCCGAGGACAGCGTTCTCCAGGGGACTCACCGTGGCCAGTGGTCTTTCTTCAGAGACACTTCCGCTTCGACTCAAACTGGTAGGTTCCTGGAGTGACTAATACCTGGTCCTTTTGCTTCGCACACCGAAAGAACCCACGCCGAAGCGTGTTTTGTAATTTAAGTGGGTTTTTATGAAGGGTAGGGCAAGTTCCAGGTTTCACCATCTCACAAGGGTACACGGTGTTTCTGGAAAGGTGCTAAGCTGTGCAGAAGCCGCGCTGGGATTCACCGCTGGGCATGGACCACCACGTGGAGAAGAGCACACGTGCGTGCGGGTGCCAGGAGACCCGAAGCCCTAGGACCCTAGAAACTCAGAGCACGTGGGCCCAGGGGCTGTGGGGCCGAGTAGGCCTGGAGCAGGTGCATGGGTGCCCTCTCTCTCCGCCTGCGGTGACCAGGAGCAGGGCCAAGGGAGTGAGGCTTCCCACAGCCAGGGCATGTCAAACCTCTGGCTGGGGAGGCATGGTGGGTGGTCTTGGTTGACCCCCATTGGCTGAGTTTGGGGTCCATCTTTATGATGTACCAAAGGCGGAAGATCCGTTTGAGGTTTCCCGGGTGTGAAGGGGTCCTAGTCTGCCCATGCTCAGTTTGGGGTCTTCCTCTAGGTTGTCCGATTTCTTTCCAACCTCCTCGATGGGGGACCTTTGAAGGCATGGCAGGGACCATCCACCTTTCCCTAAATCTAGCCTTCCTCTTGGCAGCTTTGCATGCCAACCGTTTGCACTCTGCCCAAGTGTGGCTTCCTTTCCCCCCCAGATAACGCACTGCCGTTGGCATTGAATCTGCACAAACTGCGAGTGCCACCCTCTGAAGAGACCGGACTTATTGCCGGGCAACTGACGCACAACCATGCTGGAGGACAGGGCAGAACTGGCCCCGAGGGTTTCTGGGTCTCTATCTGGACGGGAGTTGAAGACCTCTTCTTTCTCTGGCCGAGCGGCTGGGGATTTCCAACTGCTGGCCTTGTGGTGAGCGATCCAGGGTGTAGGCACCACGGCTCCCTCAGTACTCCCTAGGGCACAGGGGAACCGTATCCCAGGGTTTCTGAAACTGGGTCTTTTTCTTAACTGCAAGTCTTTATGCGGGCAGACAGCCTTGTCTTTCTCCCACTGGGAAGCTGGTGGGCTTGAATTGCTGATCGTTCGGTTAGCAGTCTAACACTTAAGCCACTGTTACTAGTGCCTATCTTCCCCCCACCCACATTTATTTATTTATTTATTTATTTATTTATTTATTTATTTATTTTTTGGCATCACTGCTCTCCGGTGGTGGGAGTAGGAGGCCCAGCCCCACTGCTGGAATTGAACCTCTGTCTCAGTGGGCCACAGTCCCGCGCACAACCACTACGCCACCGGGGCTCAGCCCCTATCTATTTTTTTGTATTTTTTTTTTTATGAAGAAACAGGTTCAGAGAGGTAAATTCCAGAGGTGGAACTGGGTCCCCTCTCCTGACTCCACATTACCACCAAAGCAATCACACACACACACACACACACACGTGTGCACACCGGCACCAGCAAAGAGGATTAATTAACAAAGAACTGGAGGCAGCGGCCCCCCGGCGAGTAGCTGGCACAGGCGTGGGAAGGGGCCAGCAAAAGTAGGTCAGGTTTCAGGATGACGACAAGGAGATGAGCCGAAGATCTTTGCCAGCCTGGAGAAGCCGCCCAAGATTCAGCCCTGGGGTCTTCTCTGGCCCTGCCAGCGAGAAGGACAGGAAGACTGGGGTCCTGAGGGAGAGGGACTCATTTCCTGGGCAGGTGGCCAGGTTGCACGACACTCTCCACATCCAGGAAACGTGGGGCCTCCCAGAAAGGATCCTGCTCTCTACCAAAGAGGGGGCGCTTTGATTCTGCCGGAAACCAGGGAGCGCAGAGCGGGTGGGCGATCGGAATGGCGCCAGCTCTTCCCTCTAGCTGCCCGTGGTGTGCCGACGAGAGGGTGGGGGTGGGAGGTGTGTGTGTGTGGTGTGGCAGGCTTCGGGCTCAGGGGGTGACCCTCAGAGGCAGTTTCCCCCCTCGGTTCAGCTGAAGAAAGGCTTCAAAAGAAAGCAAAGGGCAGGGAGGGCCCCCCTTCCACTGAAACCCCACCCTTCTAAGCCCTCTGGGGGCCCCTAAAGACAAGGACAGTCTGGATGCCCCTGATGTGAGACCCCTGGGGCAGAATGCCCCCTTAGCCAGATGGGCCAGCCCCCACCCACAAGGACTTCCAGGGAGGGTGGGTGTCGGCAAGTACCCAGACAACAGCAGTCCAGGCGGTGAGCACCCCCCTCACGGCACACACTTGCACTCTCAGGATGTTTGTTCTAGGTTCTTTTGCTCGGGGAAGGACGTGAGAGTAGAAAGAAGAGAAAAAGACCAAAATTCTACCTCTTTACAGGGAGAGTGCTTTGTATATAACCTCTATCGTGCTTGAGAGGAGCAGACAGCCTCACCGTCCTCCTGAGAAGCAGCTGGTGGGTTTGAACCACTGACCTGGCTATTAATACTCAGCTGCCTAACACATAGCTCCACCAGCTCCCATGGTTTTGGCTCAAAGAATATGAGGATCGGATTAGGTTTGGAGAACCATTTGCTGCAAAATAGAGGACCTTCCCAGGCCCTTCGCCTGGGCACCTAGACAAAGCTTGGGTGGCACAAGCAGGTTGTGACTCACCTGATATCCTGGAAGTTCATGGTTCAAACCCAACTAATCACTCTGGAAGAAAGGTCTGGAGAAGGCTCAGCTCTAAATGGTGAACATTACATAGAAACATAATATTTATCACCAGGAAAATTCTACAAGGCATGGGCTTGACAGAAATGGGTTCTATATGTTTTGGGTTTCTCTGGGGGGTTGGAAGGAGGCTTCAGAAAGTGAGGAAATGAAATCAAAAGCTAATGGAATTGTCTCATGAACCTTTTGAACTCCCCACCCCCAACCCGAGGTCCCTGAGAAAAGGATTCCAATGTTTGGTCTTCTGGTATAAGTTCAGGGGAGGTGGGAGTTACATAACTTCATGTCAACTTGAAGATATATAGGTATAGGGGTGGAGTCCAGTCTGTCGATCAGGTCACAGCCTGATGGTGGGCATGGCCTTCTTATAAGGAAGGTCTTGGAAAGCCCCCTATCTCTCTGCTTTCACCTTCATGCTGGTAATCCACTCTGAGACCTACCAAGATCCCTGTGAGGCTTCTATCATCATTGGATCCACAAGACTTTGCACCTACCGGCCTGTGATCATTCTGCATTCTGCATCATTGCATGTGGCTGGGTGAATCCGAAGAGGGCCATATGGACTTGATCTGGATGGGGCTGGGATGTTTGCTTGCTTTGCAATTGTTTCTTGATCTAAAGCTCTTCCTTACACATATATGAGTGTCATTGGGCTTGTTTCTCTAGTCAACCTGGCCAAACACTGTTAGAAATGGCCAGGTGGCATGTCTGGGCAGAGGACCTAGTGGCTGCTTCTCAGGCTTTCCTGCGCATCTGAACCACATGATGTCTGCAGAGACATCTCTGTTTCCTAGGACTAAGTCCATCTCGGCATGAGGAGAGTGCCCTGCAGAGGTACCACATGGACAAGAAGCAGGTACAGCCCAGAGTGACCAGATGGGATTCCAATGGAAGTCAGGTGAACAACTGACCTGGAGCCTCAAAGAAGCAGCTCCGGCACCCTCTGTGCAAACACTCCTGAACACAGGCACAGTCCCAGGTCCTGCTGGCACCCGTTCTCTGAACTGACCGAGATGTGCTTCCGCCACCGGAGAGAAATTGGGATGAAACAATATGAGTTAAAAAGGAAAAGACACAGAGGCTGGTGGGACCCCCAAGTCCACAGTCCTTGATAGGTAGCTTGCTAGAGCAGGGAAAGGGCATCCCTTCGAGGCCAAAGATGAAGGCACACTGCGCATGCTTGGAGATCCAGGGTTCCAGCCAGCAAAGCTACAATTGGATTGGTTCACCTGGGTCAGGTGAACGCAATTCAGCCAATGGGGTTGACCAGGGTCGTAAACCACACCTCCCCGCGGGAGAATGAAACCTGCTAAGTTTGTAGCTCAGAGAAGCTTTTCCCGAATGGCTGCCCTATTATGTAGGACTCCAGGATGCGGCCCTGAGCCGACCGCGTCCCTCCCTCAAGCAGTTTCCCGGCTACCAGACTGGGGTGAAGGATGTCCTGGTTGCTGAGGTACACCTAAAACTTCTTTAATTTTCATAAAACTTATTTGGATCACAAACCAGGTTCCGGCTTAAATTCTTTTTTTGCGCGGAACCAAGGACCGAGGTACTTTTCTAATTCTCAAGCCATCTAACATCCGTACCCTTCAGGCCTGGAGCTGAACTCATCACTGTTTGAGCAAAGTCAACCCCTGGAGATCAGAAGGGCAGCCTGTACTCCAGCAAAGACGCTACCACAGGGATTGCAATGGTGCATTCAGAATGCGTGTGAATGGTTGATGGTAAAAACGGATCTGCTCTGTAAACCTCCTAATTCATAAGACAAAGTTGGCCAAGAAAAGTGGAGGGAAGACAAGAGCAGAGAGAAAAATAAATATACTTTAAATTAAAAAAAATAGAAATGGGGTTGGGTATATATAAAAAGGAAGCCAGTGATTGCCCCCCCCCAAAAAAAAGCATTAAAAGAATAACAATGTACAATCTATCAGGGAGTTATGAGGGTGGGAGGAATGGGGGGGATAAAGAGTTGATACCAAGGGCTCAATAGAAAGCAAATGTCTAGAAAAGAATGAGGGCTACCTATGTACAAGTATGCCTGATTCGATTGATCTATGGATTGTGATAAGAGTTGTACGAGCCCCCCATAAAATGATTTTTCAAAAGAAAAAAGAAATCATTCTTGTACAACTGAATGGGGTATATTGAAATTCTAACCTACACGACAGAAGACTCCTAATCTATAAGAATAAAATAGGCAAACCCTATAACCTGGGAGAAATGTGTTCATCAGACCTAGGGAAAATCCCAATTTCCTTCAGAGGTGAGGAACTCTCCTATAAATCAAATAGCTAAAGACTAACAGCCATCTATTTACTTAATAAGCAGTTCGCAAAAAAAAGGTAATACAAATGACTTATTAACATTTGAAATGTTTTGCAACCATAATTAAAGAGATGCAAATCAAGATTGCATCAGGCTGCCTGTCAGATGAGCGAAGTTTGGGAGTTTACGAAAGAAAAGCTGGGGCTGGTGATGGGAGGAGGAGCAGCAGCTGGGACAGCAGGGACTGGGAGTTGGCACAGCTTCTCTGGTGAGCCCTTTCGCATTATCTATCAAGACCAAACCACACGTGGTCTTTGACCCTGCAGTCCTAGTTCTAGGAATTTTCCCTACAAGTGCATCTCTCCATGTGCACAGGATGTTTGTCCAGGGATCTCACAATCGCATTGTTTGCAATGGAAAACAAAGATAAAGGAAGCACTCAAATGGCTATTAATAGGGATTGGATACATAAATAAACAGTGATACATCAATGGATTGTCATGTGGTCATTCAGAAGAAGATAGACTGGTGTGTGCTGATCTGAGGCCCCTCGATGACACAATCCACTTACAATCAGTTGTGAACCCAAAGGTTGGCGGTTCGAACTCCCCCAGCTGCTCAGAGGAAGGGCTGGTGAACCACCCAGAACACAAGGCAACACGAGGGTCTGAAATGGCTCTAAAGGAAGGGGTCATGCTGATACGGAAAGAGCTCTGGGATAGTGTTAAACCCAACACAAACAAACATGGGGCCTTCTAGCCTGATAGTGACCCTGTAAGACAGGGGACCACTGCCCCTGGGGATTTCTGAGTCTTTATGGGAATAGAAAGCCTCATCTCTCTCCATTAGGACATGTAGTGGGTTTGAACTGCTTCCTTTGTGGTTAGCAGCGCAATGCATAGCCCATTATATCACCAGGACTAATTATAGAGGCAGAACGCTGTGTACACACCATACCCTTTGTTTTGCCCTTTAAAGAAAGAACCTATACATAAATATATCTATGTGCATATATGCACATTTCTAAAAGGACACAAAGGAGTGTTTTTTTCAAAATCTGGGTTTATCTCTATCTGGTTTAGAGGCTCTGTGGGTGTTTTATTTGTAGAACAACATTGAAAGGTCAAGGGAAAAGCAAGGCTGGGCTGGAACCAGGGTGGTGGTGGTGGTGGTGGTGTATGTGTGTGTGTGTGTGTGCGCGCAGGGATTTAGTGTCCTTCAGGTGTCCAGTCTCAGGCATCACTGACAGAGGCTGTAACAGAAGTCCCTCCTTCCCAAGGCAGGTGTTGCTGATGGGTTCCAGAACCGCTGACTGAGCAAGGAGGCCCAGGTGACCCGGAGAGGGGCAATAAGGAGGCCCTCCCAGAAAGAGACAGGGAATCAGCCTTGTCACTAGCTGTGTCCCCAGGGGCCCTTGAGGGTAACTCCAGTGTGGTTGGCCTTCCATGGAAATACCATGCAGCTCCCCGGGAGAAAGACCGGGCTGCCTGCTCTCGGAAAGCATTACCATCTGGGAAACCAGGAGGGCAGTTCTGCCCTGTCCTGTAGGGTCGCTGTGCATCAGCATGAACTCCATGGCCCGAGTGAGCATTCTGGAAGGGAGACTTCTGATTTCTCAACGAAGGTGAGATCAGCGGAGAGTGTGACTGTTGAGAAGGCTAAAAAGGCTGGCACCAGATAAAGGAAGGAATTCCAAGCCCATGCATGAGTCACAAGGGAGCCACACATGCAAATAAGGTACAAATTCACTCAGACAGCCTGTTTCCCACCTCTCAGAGTGGTGGAAATCGTAAAGGCTGATGCTGTCCTCTTGTAAGGATGGAGGGCGGTGGTTCTCAACCTGTGGGTCACGACCCCTTTGGAGTCATCTGGTTCACAGGGGTCATCCGGTTCATAAGCAGCAAAACTACAGCGATGACGTAGCAACGAAAATAATTTTATGGTTGGGGAGGAGGGGTCACCACCACAAGAGGAACTGTCTGAAAGGGTCGCGGCATTAGGGAGATTGAGAACCACTGATGTAGGGAGACAGGTCTCCAATCCACCTCTGGGGAGAGGGATGATGGGGAGGCTTTAGCTAGATTCAGGGACAAGAGGAGTCGTGCCTCCCATGCTGCCCAGGCTCCCTAAAAGAGGTTGGAAGGAAATCAGGTGATCACCAAAACCTTCAAAGACCCCAAACTGACCCTGCACCAATTCAGGCCCCCAGCCAAGGTGGGGTGGTGGTGGTGGTGGTGGTGGTGGTGGTGGCATGGGGTTAAACTTGGGCAGCCCAAACAAGGCCCAGGCCCACAACATCTTCCAGTGGACTTAACCCAGCCAAAGGGGTGAACCGATACCATCAACCACACCTCCCCAACCAGAGGCTTTAAATACCCAGGCTGTGGGAAGGCTGCCCTGTTGTACCCTGTTCCTGTCAGTGGCAAGTGGCAGAGTGAGGTCTGCCTCCCCCGAGCAAGTGCACATGCACCTGCTCCAGGCGACTCTGGGCCACAGTCTCTCTCTCTCTGTCTCCCCTCTGCCCCCTGCCCCCACCTCTTGCTCTCTGGCTCCCGCTCGTACCTCAGCCTCTCAGACCCCTGTTCCACACGTGGGGATGCTCTTACCCATGTGCTTGCTTGTGGCCCGTTGTGAACTTCAGCGAGGCCTGTGTGCACTTGGCAAGCTCCCCTGGCCTAGCGGGCACCGCTAGAGACTGTTCGTCATCAAAACCCACTGGAATTACAAAGCGGGCTTCGGCGTGAATTCTCTCATCGTGCGAAGTCAAGGACGGAGGGATTACCCACTCGAAAAACCTTACAAGGACATGTAAGCCTTTACTCTGGAACCCTTTTCCCTGGACTTTTTTTTTAGGTGATCAAAAAGCGATAGTAACAACCTTTTGAGTATGAATTCATTCTGCATGATGCAGACCCTCCATTCTAAGACTGCTCTTCAGATGTACTTGTACATGGCGTCTACACGGTGCTCACCCAGTATGGTTTGTGGAGAAAGATCTTGGGCATAGCCATCAAAAGGGGACTGAATATCTCTAACATGTCAGAGATGCAAAAAAGATAATCATGTCTCTTAAATAGATATAATATAATAGTTGAAACAAACCAACAAACCACTGCTGTCAAGTGAATTCTGATCCATGGTGATCCTATCGGAGAGAGTAGAAGTGCTGTGTAGGCTATAAAGTCCCTCCCAAGCCCTAAGCTTATCTCACACACTATGAAGAGTGACTTTGTCTAGGGAGCAGAGAAGCTGGCAGGTTTTACTATGGAACATTCTGTGTTAGTGGAGGTCTTTTTTTTAAATGCAATTACCATGGCTCCGTGGTTCTCAAACTTCCTAATGCCATGACCCTTTAGTAAAGTTTCTTGAGTTGTGGTGACCCCTGTTTGTGGGTGTATCTGCATGTGGGTGGTCCCGCCTGGAGATGGATAGAGTAACGGTCTAGAAAATACGGTCTCAGGCAGGTCGCAACCCACAGGTTGAGAACCAGTGGTTTAGCGGCAGTGTGTGTTGATCCAAGTGGCTAGTGTCGATTTTGGCTTGATGAGCTACTAATTGCTTTTGAATTACAGTGCAGGTGAAGGAATGGAAATACCATGAACTGCCAAAAGAACCAACACATCTTTCTTGGAAGAAGTACAGCCAAATTGCTCCCAAGAAGCAAAGATGGCAAGACGGTGCAGCAAGCACTTTGGACACGTTAACCGGAGAGACAGATCCCGGAGAAGGACCCCTCTGCTTGATAAAGCAGAGGAGCAGCAAGGAAGAGGAAGGGCCTCCCGGAGATGGATTGACACTGTGGCTGCCACAATGGGCTCCAGGAGAAGAGCTGGCCTGAGAATGGCGCAGGCCCTGGGAAGTGTTTTGGTCTATTGTCTGTGCTGTTGCTATGCGTCAGAACTGACTGGATGACACCTGACAACAGTTGTGTAGAAGGCACAAAACTAAACCCTGAGGTGCGCCCCCCCTCCTACAAAAAAGAGTAAGGAAGACCACAGAAAAACTACTGCAATGGAATTACAGGGTTGGCAAGGAATCTTGAAACTACTGTGGCGTGGCGAAGAATGAAGGCATTCGTCTTGGAAGAAGTATGGCAGAAGGCGTTTCAGAGGCAAGAGTAGTGTGGTAGTTACATAATCTGTTGTCAATTTGAGACTTAGGAGTGAAGGGGTGGAGTTTAGGCTGCCAGTCAGGTTGCAGCTTGATGATTCCCATTGGTCATAAAGTGACCAGGTTTTAAGCGGGACACCATTGACTGGGGGTGGGGGGTGGGGTTCTTGATTAAAAATTGGTCTATATGGAGCAACAAAAATTTTCATAGAATGCAAAAATAGCTTTGTAATATATTTATTTTAATTCTAACAATGCCACTGTTAACAATGGGACATTGTTAGATGGTTAAAAAGCGGGACATCTGGTCACCTTACCATTGCAGGCACTCAGGGGATAAATAAATAGCTTGTTGGAGGTGGGACACTCCCTCACTCCCTGGAGGATATTGCAGCAGACTCATGGAGCTAGTACCTGAGCTGGAGGAGCCACGTGGAGAACCCTGCCAGTACGGAGATGAGAGATGATTCTGCAGCCATTTTTGCTACGATTATGAATCAGGCAACCCCTGTGAAAGGGTCCTTCGACCCCCCAAGGGGATTGCTACCCACAGGTTTAGAGGCGTGAATTCACGTTGAGCTGCTGATGCAGTTTGGGAGACTAGAGGAGCCCTGTTGGTGGAATGCTTATACTTGGGCTACTAACCACAAGGCCAGCAGTTCTAAACCACCAACCACTCTGAGGAAGAACGTCAAAGCTTTCTATTCCCATAAAGAGTTTACAGCGTAAGTGGTACAGTTCTTTTAGAATTTGTCTAACAGGTTTTGAGATTTTCTTTAGAAAATCTAAAAAAAAAAAAGAGTTACTATCTTAGAAACCCATGAAGGCAGTTTATGACCATGAGATTTTTGCTTTTTGATTGGCATTGGCCAGGGCAAATAGAACCTATCCTAACCTAGACACAAACGCTACTAAGTCAGTGGTTCTCAACCTTCCTAATGTCGTGACCCTTTAATATAGTTCCTAATGTTGTGACCCCAATCATAAGTTTTATGTTTTTTTGCTACTCCATAACTATAATTTTGCTACTGTCAAGAATCCTAATGTAAATATTTGATATGGAGGATGTATTTTCATTGTTACAAATGGAACATAGTGAAAGATAGTGATTAGTCACAAAAACAATATGGAATTAAATGTTGTGAAAGATTTATTTCTAATTACAAATAAATGAAATTTGGTCTTGAAGCATGGTGTAGCATGGGTGATAGTCTTAATAAAATAGTTGACTACATTGCCACATTTTGTGACAGAATTGGTAAAGCCAATGTCAGTGTGAGGGTTCTTACAAGAACCATGCCCAATTTGCATGTGGGCAGACCCACCTAGAGACGGATAGAGGAACTGTGTCTCAGTTCCCAAGACCACCAGAAATATGTGTTTTCTGATGGTCTTGGATGACCTCACCGAAGGGTTGTTTGACCCCCAAAGGTGTGGCAACTCACAGGTTGAGAACTGCTGCTATAATGGATGACAGTTGGAAATGTTAGTCTAAACTCACATTAATTTAATATAGCTACAAACGGGTACCCATACAAATATCTACATCAGTTAGAGATTTCTCGCCTTTGCCACCCGAGAGGTCCTAAATGAAATGGCAACCCAGTAGCAATGAGCACACTTCACTCACATATCTTCTTTTCTTTTTTAAAAAATCACTTTACTGGGGGCTTGTACAGCTCTATCACAACCCAGCCAGCCAGCCACTGTGTCAAGCACATTTGTTCCTGTCACCATTTTCAAGTATTTTCTTTCTACTTGAGTCCTTAATATCAGTTCATTGTCCCCCTCCCTCATGAACCTTTGATAATTTATAAATTATTATCATTTTTCATGTCTTACACTGTCTGGTGTCTCCCTTCACCCACTTTTCTGTTGCCCATTTCCCTGGGAGAAGTAGATCATTGTGATCAGCTCCACCTTTCCCCACCCCCCACTTTCCCCTTGCCCCTCTGATATGGTTACTCCCATTATTGGTCCTGAGGGGTTTATCTGTCCTGAATCCCCTGTGTTTCCAGCTTTTATCTGTACCCATGTACATGCTCTGGTCTAGCTGGATTTATAAGGTAGAATTGGTGGCATGACAGTGGGGGCATGGGGTGGGGGGCGGGGAAGAAGCATTAAATAACAAGAGGAAAGTTGTATGTTTCATCGATGCTATACTGCACCCTGACTGGCTCATCTCTTACTTGTGACCCCTCTGTAAGGGAATGTCCAATAGTCTGCAGTTGGGCTTTGGGTCTCCACTCTGCACGCCCCCTCATTCACATCGATATGAGTTTTTGTTTTGGGTCTTTGATGCCTGATAGCCGATCCCATTAACACCTCATAATCAGGCTGGTGTTCTTCTTCTATGTGGCCCATGGCCACTTGTTTACCCTCAAGCCTTGAAGACCTCAAATGCAGGGCTGAGCCCCGGTGGCGTAGTGGTTGTGCGTGGGACTGTGGCCCACTGGGACGGAGGTTCAATTCCAGCAGTGGGGCTGGGCCTCCTACTGCCACCACCAGAGAGCAGTGATGCCACCCCTCCCCCCAAAAAAGACCTCAAATGCTATATCCCTTGATAACTGGGCATCATCAGTTTTCTTCACCACATTTGCTCATGCACCCATTTTGTCTTCAACGATCCTGTCCAGAAGGTGAACATCACAGAATGCAGGGTGGTTAGAACAAAGTGCTCTTGCATTGAAGGAGTACTTGAGTAGAGGCCCAATGTCCATCTGCTACCTTAATACTTAACATATAAACAGATGTACATAGATCTACTTCCTTATCATGATATATAATTACATTTACATATGTACATATGTAATGTACTGTATTTAGAGGTCTGTGAATGTCCTTTGCCTCCTAGTTCTTCTCTCTATTTCCTTTTACTTTTTTCTTCTCCCACTAATCATGCTCAGTATTCATTTGGTTTCAGTAATTCCTCTCAGCTACACTGCCCTTGAGTAAGCCCAACCAGGCATCTTATACCCTCTTTGCCATCAATTTTAGATCACTTGTTGTTCCCTCATCCCTGGGTTTGCTGACATCTCCTTTCCAGTCCCCTGCCTCCTTACCTCCTGTGTGCCCCAGAATCTTTAGTCCTGTTGTTTTCTCCTCCGGATAGTTTGTCCCACCTATCTTATCTGGTTAGACATGCAGAGACAATAATAAGTACAAAACTAAGACAGAACAAAACAAACCAACAGGAGAAAACAAAACAAAACAACAATAAACCAAGGACAAAAAAAAAAAAAACAACACCTATAAATAGATTGCTTGTTGACCTTTAGGGGTGTTTTCTGGTTGAATGTGATGGGGTGCCAGGCTCTGGACCCAAAGTCTATGTTTGGTATTCCCTGAGACTTCATTGCTTTTCTCTCCTTGCTGTTCTGTTGCATACTCTTAGTGTCTCTCCCCGGTGTGGTGGGGTCAGATTGTACACAATTCCCACACTGTGCCTCCAGTATTGTCCCGATAGCACTATGGTTCAGTGAGGGACACTATATTTCATGATGAGGCCGGCCCTATGGTCCTTTCTGTCCATTGGCTGTTCTGAGCAGGAATATCTTCCTCGGAACTTAGTGGGCCATGATGTGCTCCACTCTGTCTCCTTCTCTCTTTGCTCCTGTTGCACTCTGATCAGACATGTCCTTCCCCCTGACCTGTAGCTTCAATGCTGTCCTCTGAAGTATATATTTCGGGGGTGGGGTGGGGTTGTGACCACATACCTGGAATTGGGGCTGGCCCCACTGACCTCTCTATTGGTTCCCTGCTTCATGTTGGTATGTTGCTTTCATGTCTTGGCACACCTAATTGAAGTCTGGTCTCTCTGTTTGTCTGTCTCTCCCCCTGTGGAGATATAAACAATACCCTCCCCTTGGGTGAGTTATTCCCTTGTTCCTCCACTACCCATGTCTGTCTGTTTGTCTGCCTGTCTTCCTTCCTTCCTTTCTTTCCCCCTCATTTTTAGTTGACTGTGACACATATCCCTAGATTGGGTTTGGCCCCTGCCATAGTATCTGGACCTCGCCCCAGGAATGTATGTATACAGTAGCTCCCCCCCCCCACCTCCAATGCCCCTTGGACTCATGTTCTACTTGTCCTTTTGTGCTTGGCTTACTTCACTTAGCATAATTTCCTCCAGTTCTTCTCATGAGGCGATGTGCTTCATGCATTCATCACTGCTTTTTAGGAATGTGTAGTACTCCATTGTATGTATGTATCACAGTTTTTTAATCCATTTGTCCACTGATGGAAATTTGTGTTGTTTCCAACTCCTTGGAGTTTTGAACTGTGCCGCGAGGAACCTTGGGGCACAGATGGATCTTGTTTTCTACCACCATTTTCCAATAAAAGGAACCAGAGCTCCATGGAGAAATGAATGATTGTGCTAAGGAATATATAAGATAAATCTGGAACATTCTATAGTATCAGAAAGGAAGAAAGTGCTAACAAGAGATGAAGGGAGGGGGGGTGGGGAAAGAAGAAAGAAAGAAAGAATGACAATAATAGCAACATATCCAAGAAACAGAGGATCCCAATGAAAAAGTTCCCAATGACCAAAATTGGAACACATTTAGCAGCAAACTAAATAAAGTGTTATATTTTGTCTCAAAGCATGAAATAAATATTCATGGGTCCATACTGGTACAGATAAACTAACTAATGGGGAGAAGGGCCAAATATTCTATATTAAGGAATTATTGTTACAAAGATTCATGAAAGCCAGATTCTGCTCAAGACAATGTCTTGGCATTTTCAGAAAACTGTGGAGAATGCACACACACACACACACATACACACATATGTATGTATATAAATAACTTGTCTATAAATATTTTGCTTAGAAGAGCGTCAAAAATCCCAGAGAGCTTAAGCCATTTATTTTTGCAATATTTAAATCTGTAGGGGAGTACTGGCTGTAACACGAATTCTAGCAAAGCTGCAAGCAACTTCACAGAGGCAGCCAGGCCTGTGCGCAGAGGAGTCTGGCACCTCCCTTTTGGAAAGCTTTGTCAGTATCTGTGAAGAACTAGAGAAACCGCCTTACCCTTCAGCAGAGTCATTTCTCTTACAAGAGTGTGCCTAAAGGAAATGTAAATAAATTCCAAAGAAAAGACAGAAAAAGCAAGCAGACAGCATGCTAACCGCTGTCTTCATTTACATGTGTCAGACAGCAGAGTGGACTGTCCCACAGAAGTTAATAAATAAAATGATGCCGGGATGGGATGTTATTGATTGTTGAAGAGGTTGAGATGAGGGCTGTGCAGACCAGCTGCATGGTGTTGATTTCCATCCCCTACACCCCCGGTGTGCCAGAGTCGAGCTGTGCTTCCCAGGATTTTTCACTCAGTGACCTTTGGGAAGCCAATTGCCAGGCCTTTCTTATGAGGTGCCCCTGGGTGAGTTGGAAACACTGTCCTTTTGCTTAGAAGTGGAACATGTCACTATCTGCACCAGCCAAAGTCTCCAACTGTGTGCCCATTGCGGCTGTCCTAGGTGTGTGCACACAGGCTGGTGACCTGGGTCACCGTGAGCAGTGGCATCTGTTGGCACATGATGCCTTCCTTCCTCACACCACAGACCCAATTATCTTCTCTCCCCCCCCAACTCCACCCCAGGCCCTACAACATCTGGTGTTCAGAGACGATGCACAAGACCCTTTTAGAAGAAGTGTTCTGCTAATGTTGTAGCATGCCCTCAGTGCCAGTTAAACATTCTCTCAGGTCCCCGTGAACCTGGGCTCAAGCTTGAAGAGTGTCTGCTGAAGCCTTCCTGGGTCCCCATGGAGGCCTAACCCAAAGCCCTCCTACGGCTCTCTTGTTCTCGTCAAAGTTTCCATCACCATCACACAGCCACCTATCTGCCATCTCCGAGGAGTGCAAGAAGGCCTGTATATGAAACAATGAATTTTAAAGGTCAGCAGCACTCAGACAAAGAGCTGCTTAAAAAGTGAAAGGTGTTTCTTTTTCTTTCTTTTTCAGGAGGATGTGCTTGGATCTTATCTGGAGAACTCAAGAATCAAGGCACCTCACACCTGGCCTAGTTGACTTTCGATCTTGCTGAGACAAAGAGGCCTTGGCCACAAAGGATGGGAGAAATCCAGGGGAACTAGCCTGGGGCTGAGCCAAGGGCTGTACTGACCTTTCTCTCAAAAAACTCAAACCTACTGCCATCAAGCCTTTTCTGTCTCATGGCGACCGTGTAGGACAGGGTGGAGCTGCCCGTGGGGGTTTCTGAGACTGTGTAACTCTTCACGAGAGTAAAAAAAAGTCCCATCTTTCTCCTGGTGGTTTCAAATTGTTGATCTTGGGGTCATCAGCCGAACACGTACCAGCCCACACCACTAGGACGTCCTCACCAGCCACCCAGGAGCCCTTTCTAGCTCTCTGTTCTTAGACTTGAAATGGAGTTTTGAACATCTTTAGTTGCCATGCTAAAAAAAAGAAAAAAGTGAAATGAACTGTAATCATATATTTTAGTTAACTTCAGATCGTCAAAAATACGTCAAATCGTCATTTCAGCATCTGACTGACTCGCATAGTCGTGAATTGCTATCTATTTTGCACTCTTATTTTCATACTAGAGCTTTCAAGTCTGCCACGTATCTTACCCTTACCTCGCATCTCACTTAGCATCAGGGTCCAGTCACCCTACATCAAGCAGCACAGATGGAGAAAATGTCATGCCTTCTTCCCTTCTTGCCTCCGGTCCCCTTTCCTCCATTGCCTGTCTTCCTTCCTTCCTCCTTTTAGAAAACAGATCCTCTTTTAGAAATCAAGACTGATGTCTACCTGCCAGCGGTGTTCATCCACGTAGAGAGCCCCAGGAAGGCTCACTTTCCAGAATGTTCTGCAGTCTAGGAGCTGCTCCCTCCTGGCTAGCGGCAGCATGAGTGTGAGCAGACATGTCTTCGGGTTCTGGCAGGTCACTGACAGGCCAGCAGGCTACAGAGGACTCCCCTAACCCCCCTGAGCCCTCCACGGCCTCACCCTCCAGACCTGCAGACACAGAGGTGGGCTGTGTCTCTCCTTGGGGGGGAAGGGGGGGAAGGGGGATGGAGGCAGGCTGCCACTGCCGGCTTCTTCCTGCAGCGTGAACAGCATGTCCTCAGATCTTTTTCTTTTTAAATCACACTGGAAGCTGGCTGGTGGTCAGAAGGGCCTTCTTACCTGGAGGCTGCTAGCGGCTAGTGACCAGATTTTAAGCGGGACACCATTGGCCAGGGGGAAGGGGAGGGGTTCTTGATTAAACATTTGGTCTATATGGAGCAACAAAAATGTTCATAGAATGCAAAAATAGTATAGTAATATATTTATTTAATTTTAAAACACCGCGGGATGGCATTTGTTAAAAAATTGGACAAATTGTTAAAAAGCGGGACTGCTGGTCACCTTATTTAGCCTCCACTTGCGCTTGAGGGTGATTTGGGCCTCCCTTCCTCCAGAATCGGGGGTCTCATAGCACTCATGAAGGGTGGGGGACGGTCACATGTCACACAGTCATCCTGAGTGAGCACTCGGGGAGGACATGCTGGAGGAGGAAATTGGAGGGTAGGGCTGGTGAGGAGGAAGAAACCTATCTTTCAGGCAGAGTTTTACCCGAAGTCGTTGCTTCTTTATTTGCATTTCCGTTCGTTATCAAAGTCTAAAGCACACAGACACTCGCTGTTACGCAATTATCTCTGCAGTTGCTCGGAGCCAGCGGGAAAGCCTAGCTGGCGTGAGGCGGCTCCTCTCTGGCTTCCCACACGGAGGGCCTTAGGAGGCCCTGGGAATTTCTCAAACGTTGGCAAGAAGGTTGAAAGGGCGTTCTGAGTAACCACGATTCCTTGAACCTCTTCTGGGAAAACACAGTCCCCGTTTCCTTTGAGAGAGAAAGGTCTTTGAAAGCATCTTGCCACCAGCATTTGTTGGGACCCAGAGAATGCCAACAGGCCCCTGTGGGGAAGGCCCCAGGGAGGGAGGCCTCCAACCACAGGGCATGGCCTCTAGCCCAAAGCCTGGGGCTCAACAAAACGCACTCTAGTTGATTCTGACTCAGAGTGAGTGACCCTATAGCACAGGGTGGAACTACTTCTGTGGGTTTCCAAAACTATAGCTCTTTTCTCCTTTGGAGAAGGCTGGTGGTTTTGAACTGTTGACCTCGTGGTCAACAACCCCCCCAGGCCAGCCACTAGACTGCCAAGCTTCTGTTCTACGCACACAGCAAACTGCAATTCTGGAGCTGGGTCCAGCTCCCGGCTGTGTTTCTGGTGAGTTCTGCTTCAGCCTAATAAATCCTGCCAAGTCCTTCCTGCTCCAGCCCTGGGCATCCTGACCTGCTCTTCCAGGGTGTCTCCTGAAGAACCTGGAAGACCAAACATTAGAGAAGCGAGGACACAGGTGGTGTGGGCCTGCCAAAGTGCCACTCATCCCCTAAGTCCGCCCTGCAGTCTGCCCAGTGCCATGCCTCCTTGGGGCTGCAACTCTGCCTGTCAGTGTGGTGACTAGGCAATTTCATCTCTAAGAAGCCAAAGGAAGAAATAAAAAAGAAAAATGACCAAAGGAAATAAAAGAGAGGGGAGGGATTTTTAAAATTCTTTTTATTAAAAAAATCATTTTATTAGGAGATTGTACAACTCTGTATCACAATTGCGTCAAGCATATTTGTACATTTGTTGCCATCATCAATCTCAAAACATTTTCTTTCTCCTTGAGCCCCTGGTATCAGCTCCTCATTTCTTTTTTAAAAAAGTCAACCCAAGTCAAAAGGCCTACGAATGGGACAGTGGTGGTAGCTACAGTCTATCCACCTCCCCCTGCCCCACCCTCCCACCCCCTGTGGCTACCTAGCCTACAGCCCAGGGGGTGATTTAGATGCTGGGCACACCTGTGGTGGGGCTGCTGGGGCCCACCCCGTGCGTCTCTGTTGAGGTGGCCTGACCCAGGTCAGCTTGACCCAGGCTCAGAAGTGGCTGCTCACATGTCCGAGCCTGGCCAGGGCTCCTGGCACCAGCCGTTTGCCACCAGGCCTTTTAAATAAGACTGAAAGTCAAACTGACTGCCATTGAGTGGCAACCTCTGTGGGTTTCCGAAAGGGTAAGTCCATCCTCCCCCTTTGGGTGAGCTGGTGGTTTTGAACAGCCAACCTTGTAGTTAGCAGCCCAATGCATCACCACTGTGCTACCGGGGCTCCTTTAAATAAGGGGCACAATGATGATCCTGATAGAACTCGCTCAGAGTCTCAGCCCAGAGGAAGCGTTTATAATCCCGGAGACAGGGCCTGGCCCCATGCTGTCTCAGGCATCCCAGACAGCAGCTCACTCTGTTGGATGGAAAGCAGTGGGAGATGGAGCTGTTGGGGGTACATGGACACACACCCCTTCCTGAACTCCTGGCTCAGTGTGGAGGTCCAGGCTCCCACCTGGGGACCCCAGGAGGATGTACACCTGGTTCAGGAGAAGCCTTGCCTACACTGACAAGTGGCATCTATCTAGGCCTTGGTCCCAGCTTCATTTTGTTTTATCTGTTGCTTATTTAGTCATGTGGAAGCTGGGACCTGGGTACACAGCACGGAGCACCCGCAGTCCTGGCTCTGCTGGCAGCGAGCGGGAGAGACCCACCCCCCCTCACTTTGACCTCCATCCACCGAGCAATCTGGCCCCTTTGTGAATGAGCTTTGGCAAGCAAGCACAGGGCTGAGTCACAGCCGTGGTGACAGGAGCACGGGGCTGTATAATTGCCCAGAAGAATGATCCACACCCGGCCAGGGCCTACCCATCTCAGGAGATTCCAGGCAAGCCACTGTCAGCTCAAAACAAGGCATCCACAGACTGTCCTGACTTTCTGAAAGCCTGCAGCTCCTGCTGCTGATCTGCCCAGGGGAGGAGCACAGTGGTTACATATAGGGCTGCTAATTGCGAAGTCAGCAGTTCAAAACCACCAGCCCCTCGAGGTTTTCTGCTCCTGCAAACACCTCCAGTCTTGAAAACTCACAGGCACAGACCTACCCCTGTCCTGTGTGTCAGAACTGACTCACGACTGAGGGATTTTTGGTTTGGTTCGGTACATGGTAAATTCCTTGAAGGTAAGTTGAAGTAACCTTCAAACTTTCAAAGTGTGCCTCGCAGAATACCGTTCTCTGAACGCAGCAAATCCCCACCCCCACCCAACACCCCCGTAACTTGTTGGTGATGCCTTGATTCCTGCGCCTGGAGGCTGCCCTGCACAGGAGTCCACTGAGGCTCTGCATCTGACCCTGGTCACCTCAGGGGCTCCCCATGCCCGACTTGCTCGGGATCTACGGGTGACAGCTGCCTGGCTCATCACTTGGGCAGCTCAGCCTCTCCCTGGGCAGCACTGACAGATGGGAGAAGGCAGAGGACGGCTGCCCTCCTGTCCCCAAGCTGGCTGGAAACCAAGCAGCTGGAGGCTTGTCATAGGCAGAGGCCTGAGTCACACACCCCTGTCACAGTGCTCGGGAAAGCCTGCCCCACAGAGGAAATTACACAACCATCTGAGGCTCCTGGTGGAGGCAGGGACTTTTCCAAATGCATCAACTGGGAAGGCAGAAAGCCCTGTCACCCACGTCACACATCAAGGCTTGGAGACCCCCGAGCTGCCCTGGCTTACTTCAGGGGAGAGGTTCTGAGCCTTCACTGCCTCCCCCCCCCCCCACTTGCAGGGCACCCCAGGTCTTGCCTCACACTTCCACCCTCAGCCATTTACCCAACACTCACCTGGGCCCCTGGGCCCTGCCAAAGGACCCTCCTTCATTTGGATAAGACGGCATTCCTGCAGGACAAGAGGCCACTCTCGCAGACAGCTGTGTGACTCTGAGCAACGGCGTTACAGTGTCCTGCCTCAGTTTCCTCATCTGTAAAAGGAGGATAATAGCACTTCCCCAGGCAGCCCTGGTGGCACAGTGGTTAAGCGCTCAGCTTCTGACCAGATCAGTAGTTTGAAGCCACCGCTGACTCCCCAGGAGAAAGACGTGCCTCTGCACTCGTGAAAAAGAAGCCTGTGGGCAGTGTTCCCTTGTTCTGTGCGTCCGAATCGACTCCGTCGTCCTGGGTTTTGGGGTGCTATTCCTGCCTCGCTAAGCCGCGCCAAGGGCTAAAATGACAGTGCACGGGAGGGGAAGAGCCTGACTGGGTGCTCAAGAGGGCTGCGACACCTGCGTGCTCCTGGTTCTTATGCTGTGCTGAGGCAAAGTCCAGACTGGCCCGATTCTGACGGCTCAACCCCCAGTTATCCCTCCGCCTCCCCCACGCCCAGTGTCAAACGCCTTCATGCAAAAAGCGTGGCGGCATGAGGAGATCCAAGCCTCCCCCATCTCCACCCCCTCCACCAAGCCCATTCATCTGGGTCGTGGGAAGCGTGTGCCCAGCTTGCGAATAGGGCACCCAAAGGCAGGTCACAACGTAGGGCCCATTTCCAGACTTCCGTCTCCCAGTCTGAGCTAAGACCCAGGTCCACTCTGAAGGGAGTCAGAGGAGGAGGCCACGAAGGTGGAAGACAAGGCCACCGACCAGAGGGAGGGAGAGGGCAGGAATGCTGACAGGCCGGCTGCGCACCTGGAGAGTCTGTACCTGCAGACGCTGAGACAGCTTAGAACAGAGTGTTTCCCAAAGTGGGCGGTCCCTAACCCGGGTGGCTGTAAAAGTAGATTACATACACCTTATCCCGAGTTGGGGCTAGAGCCCAAATGTTTTTCATGGCCAGCAGGGCGCCGAGTCATTATTTTTCTGAAAAGGGGAGAAATACAAACTCACTGCCATTGAGTCAATTCCGACTCACAGTGACGCTGTAGGATGCGTGGGGATCTGAGACTAGCTTTTTTACAGGAGTAGAAAGCCTTGTCTCTTTCCTGTGGAGTGCCTGGGGGTTTCAAACTGCAGACCTTCGGTGAGCAGCCCAATGAGTAAGCACGAAGCCACCAGGACTCCCAGGAAAAAAAGGCAGTAGGTCAGAAAGATGTCCGGGAACTACGGGGTCAGCACATCCTCCTGGAACCCGCCAACTGGATCCTTCCAGCCCGCCTCTGCTGACAGCTGGGACAAGGACTCCGCCACATTGCCCTTCCCAGGCATCCTCACCTGCTGGCCAGGGGGAGGCCCCAGGTGTGGACAGCAGGTCTTCCCTCTCATGCTGTGAGGTGCAGTCAAGCCCATTCCGATTCATGGGGACACTGTGACCACAGAATGAAGCACCGCCTAGCCTGTCCCATCCTGACGATCATTGCTGGCTACGCCTGTGGTTGCAGCAGCTCCGGGGTTCATCCACTTGACAATGGAAGGCCTTCCTCCCCCCCACCCC